>JAAGNO010021384.1:0-12462 GCA_033439905.1 Ceryle rudis | reverse complement strand
CCCTCAGCCTCTCCTCATCAGGCATGCTTTCCAGATCCCTCACCAGCTTCGTTGCCCTTCTCTGGACCCGCTCCAGCACCTCAATGTCCTTCTTGTGCTGTGGTGCACAAAACTGGACACAGTACCCAAGGTGCAGTCTCACGAGTGCTGAGTACAGGGGCACAATCACCTCCCTACTGGTCACACCATTTCTGATAGAGGCCAGGATGCCACTGGTTTTCTTGGCCTCCTGGGCACACTGCTGGCTCATGTTCAGCCGGCTGTCTACCAGCACCCCCAGGTCCCTTTCCTCCAGGCAGCTTTGCAGCCACTGCTCCTGAAGACTGTAGCATTGCCTGGGGTTGTTGTGACCAAAGTGCATGACCTGACACTTGGCCTTGTTAAACCTCATCCCATTGACCTCAGCCCATCACTCCAGCCTGTCCAAAACCCTCTGCAGAGCAGGATATGTAGAATAATAGTGATGTGGAAAATAGAAAAAAGCCACCAAGTATTTTACAAAGATACATGAAGATAAGCTGTTTTTAATATCTGGAAAGATATGGATGCTATTATCTGTGATAAAATACAGAAGATAGATCCTGTCTGTATGTCCTAAAAACAAACCCAAAAATCAACAGAAAGGAAAAGTACTGCCCAAGAGGGCTCTGATCCTTTCTTCAATTTTGTGAATGCCCACCTAAAATTTATTCCATTTGTTTTTAAATTGCAGCACTGAAAAAGGCAGATCAAATTTTCAACATTCAGAAGAGGATTTTTATAATGTAATACATCTACAACAAGATAATATAATTGATTTTTGTCATAGTTTACTGGGAATATTGAGCGCTTACTAAGGCAAAGAATAAAATGCCACTTTCCTTCTCACAGTTCTGAGCCAAACCCTCATAAGATGCAAACATTCAAAGATTTGCTCCAGTGGAAGTATAACAATTTATATCAGCGTGGGACAACTCCTGTAATGCTTTGCATGTCTAGAGAGAGATTTGGTTTATTTTAGGAATTCTCTGAATCATGAATTGATCAAATAACGGAAAAGAAAATGTTGATGGATGTGATTGAAATAGCAAGAAGAAAAACATTCTCTTCACAAACCTCAGAAAATAATGTTTTTAAAAAATAATGTTTAAAACAAAATCATGTTTAAAACGTCTTCTTAACATTTTCTAGAACATCAACATCTTTCACACAGCACAAGAAAATCTGTGTTTACTTCCTAACAGATGTTACATATTTGAAAGGGGATCAGAAAATATTTTTTAGACACAATTTTTGATGCAGAAGGTGACAAACATAGAAGATAGAAATCATAATGACTCTTATATATCTTAAAGGTAATCACTTCCTTACACCATAATGTTTTATTCACATTGATGCCTTTTATTGGGAGAATTTGAAGGAGGTTGTGATGACAATTCCATTGGAATACATCTGGAAAAATACACCTAAGCATGACCAAATTGTTACAGACTATATCAGTCAAATATTACCAGAGCTGGCATTATGGTTTTAGAGATTACCTGCTTATATTTTAGTTGGTTTTGTACTGTATTATAAAGGAAGAATGTTGGTTTTATTATAATTAAGTTAGTCATTCCTTCTACTAAAAACCCTATGAAGATGACTAATGTTTGATGCAGTTAGATGCAGGCTGTAATAAAGTCCAAGTAAATAACACTCTGTTTTTTTGGCTCCCACATGAATGCTCCAGCTTCTTTTCAGTTTTCCTCAAGGCTAAAGATTTATCCTTTTTTTTGCCATCCTTATTATTATGCCCCAGTGTTCAAAAGGTAGAACTGTGCCAGGGGTAACAACATCATCTGCTAAGCTCATGGAATGTGCAGACTGTTACAGACCATCCCAGGGCTTGTGTTTTTTTCCTGATACTCCCCTGAGGCTGTCCTGCCACAGTGACCTTGGGATTGCTGCAGGCTTAGGGAGCATTCTCTTACTGGAGATATGGGCTGGAAAAACTTCTCATTAAGAATAAAATTCTGCCATCTGTCACAAGCCTCATGTAAGCAGATGAACCAAAATGCCTTGGCTTCTCTGGATCCTGAGTGCTTCCAGTACAAGCTGGGTAATGACTAATGATAGTCAGAAAAAAAAATAAAATAAATAGGCAATAGGCTATTGAAAACAGAATAATTTAAAGCCATTCTCAGAAAATGCTAAGCAAGCAGAAAAGCAGGCAGGTAGAAGTCATCTCAGCAGCTCTCCTTTTTCTTGACTGCTTGCTATATGCTTTGGGGTGACCTGGTAGCATTTACCAAGCACGTGAACTGTACCACAACTAGTCTGGGAATGATGCACAGCTCCCTGTCTCAGAGTAGCTGGTTTCTGTGGGAAGCATCTATGCAATGCTTTAGTGCAGAATTTTATATATAATTTTTTTTTTAATAATATAAACACAACTAATTTGCACAATTTAAGGAACATGCTATAGTTCAAGAAAAGTAAATGCAGTGCAAATGCAGTGAGGTGGGTGACAGAGTCTTTCAGCTCCTGGTACTTGGGCTCTCTGCTGTCTGACCAGCATCTTGAAGTCTTTCTACAGGTTGGCTGTTGGGGCTGTGAGGTGGGCAGTGATCTAGGGGTGTGCGGGGTGGTGGGCCCAGAGGCAGGGTTACAGCAGCTGGCACCTGGGGTGGGAAACAGCAGAGGAGGTTGTTTTGCACTAGGCAAGGGGTGAGGTGAGGGGGGAGAGGGATAGAGTGAGGCTTATTATGGATATCAACAAGAAAGGCCAGATAATAAATGGCTTCATAAAAGAGCAGGTTCTGTAAGATAGGATAAGAGGAATATAGATGGTATATCTTACATCCCTTCAGATTCTGGGTACCCCAATGTTCATGCAGCATCAGATGGAGCCCATCTGGATTTTCCCAAGAGATGCTGTGTAGAGCTGATCCTATCCACGGAGAGATGCTCTTCCCCTTTTGATCACTGAGCTACTACAGGATTTTCTCACAAGAAAACAACTCTGTTCATAAAGGACATTTAGATGAGAACTTGCTGCACAGATAGATAAAGGTAAGGCCACGCAGAAGGTGGAACCAACAGTATGGTGTGGGAGCTGCCCGCAGGCAGCTCTGTGACCATGATGTAGCTGAGATGATACTGTGGCCAGCAGCCCCATGCAGCCCAGTGCAGCCTGAGGGTCCTACTGGGCGAACAGCCCAGCACCCACCTGCACCCACTTTAGGTAATGGTGAGGGACCGGCAGTGTTCTCCTGGGCTGGAATACTGTGCTCCACAGCCTACCTTTCTCAATGGTATTGTAAATTACAGATTACCTGAGCAGGCTGTCCAGTGAACAGCACTGGTGGACACAGTGGTGTCCCAGCACCCAGCAACGCAGCACAGGCTGGCTGGGGCAGCCAGCTCCCATGCAATGGCTGCTTGCACGAATGAATGGGCTGCTCTAGCCCACGTACAAGGCCTGGTAGAGACAAGAGCATGGCTGAATTTGTAAGGGACCTTAGGAGGTCATGTTGGAAGGGACTTCTGGAGGTTATCTGATCCAATCTCCCCGCTCAAACTGTGCCAGAGGCCTTGGTCCAGATAGAGCTCCAGAAGGAGGATGCAGGTCTCCATGTCTTGGGCTACAAAAAATACCTAGAGCCTCCAATGGAGGCTGGGGCAACAGGAGATGGCCTTCTAGTCTGTAGATGTGTGCTCATTCAGGATCCATGTCACCTTCATTAGGTGACTCAGCAGACTCTGCAGCATCACAGATTATTAGAAAAGGGTGGAATGGATTTTCTCCGAGACCCAGCAGCTTCAGAAGAGAATAGAGACTGGAATAGAGTTGGTGGATGCGGGTTTCTTTATCTCTAGAATATGTTCTGAAGCAAAAGTATTGCTGTTGCTGATTACACGGGGGATGGACTTTCTGGATGGAATAAATAGTAGAACTGGGGAAGGGATGATGAGGAATGTTGTGATTTATCTTGACAGTATTCCTTACCTCAAAACGAGGTAAAAATTCACTCTAGCTTTGTGTAAGTTTAGTTTTGTTGACAATTAATGCAGCGTGAAAGGTGAAGGTACCTCTAAGTATTATTACTGCTGACTGTGCAGGAGTTTTCTTCTCAGGAGTGAATTTCAGTGTGCACTGCAAGCTTTTAGGTACATATTTCTTCTGCTTGGATATTTCATGCAAAGCTATTTGCAGAATGTCCTGCCAGGCTTGGTAGTCCAGAGATTGCCTTAGCCCTCAGTCTCTAGACATCTCTGCTCTAGTCTTTTACTTCTTTAAATTGTTACATTTGTGACTGGAAATGTACAGAAAAAAAATAACATAATGTGCCTCAAAATCCCTTAGCATACAAGAGTTAACATTCAGGTGCTTGGAAATGCCAGCTTGAGTTGTGTTGTATATGACTGTCCAAATCATTAACCTGATGCAGATTTTGCTGTTTCTGTAAAACGTTCCTTCATATTTTCACAATTTCATGGTGTTTTCCCAATGCTAACTCATTTTCATTTTCTCTGTTTCATCCAGTGAGTCAAATTAACTATGTCACTTACAGATTAAGTGGAACGAAGGCATTTATTTAGGCAACAGAATAGAAATTGGATTTCTAGGTCACTTTGGTGATTTGGACCTTGGTCTTAACATTTCTCTTCACACCTCTTCAGCAGTTACTTTGACAAACCAGGCAGGTTTCATCTTATATGGTGGTAACAGAATGAGATGCCTAATTTGTGGCATTCATCATTTAGGAGGTAGGAAGCAAGAATGGTAAAATAATGAAATATATATTTGTCTAATGATTATTTTTGATATTTTGGGGCCTATTATGTGGCTGTTTATTGTTTAGTTCTTTTAGTTGCTTTAGCTCTATATTTTCATATGTGAAAATTTTCTGCATTATCTTGTGAATAAAGTAATTTTGCATAATAAAAAGAACAACATATGTATGGAATTTATTGATGGATGTCTTATTATTTAAATTATAAAAATATTTACACAATGTCCAAAGATGTCCTGGTTTGAGTAATTTTTTAATTGGTATGCATAAGAAGAAGGCTGAATTACAGCTTTAGATGCAAAGTAGAACCTGAAATCTGAAGATGTAGTAAAACTTCCCATGCAGTGCAATTTCCTCTGCCTGGTATACTTTATCTGGTTTAGCTTTGGGATTTTGTTTTTCTTTATATTTAGTCAATATTCTTCTACTCTGAAATTCTTTTCCAACAACTTTTATTCAGTCTTATACCTCTGTAAGAAACACCTTTCCTGTTAACAATGTTTTCTACATGCTTGTGTGATATGAAGTCTGCTTCTGAGCTGCTTATTTAAGTTGTGCTACATTAACAAAAACATCAACAACTTTTTCCTCCCTTCCAAGTAAAATTATTTCCCCTCTATTGCCTGTGGATGCTCAGGAATGCATCCTGGACAGATGCCATGGGAACAAAGGGGAAATAATACCAGTCACCTGTGATGCCAACCCTGACTTGAATGGTACAGGGTGTTTCATGGCCACTGTGGTGGGATGGAACCAGTCATTTTTTACAACTTCATCTGCAATGGCTGATAAAGCAGTTCATTAAATTCTGTCAAAAAAAAAAAAAAAAAAAAAAAGTTGCCTACTACAGAAACTTTGTACGCCAGTGTACATCAATATTCCCCCCCCCCCCCCAAAAAAAAGGCAATTTAAAAAAAGGTAATCTTTCTTCTGACAGAAATTAAACAATTTTTCATTACCTTTCCTAGGAAACAAAGTTTCACCCAACACAAGCAGGCTGCTGTATGACTGTTGGATATCCTGTACCTTATCCCCCTTTCCCCTGCATCCCTGAGACTCAGAAGACATTTGTCTTTGCACACTTTGCACTGGGAATGGGGCTTTTCTCATACAAACCTATAATGGTGCTTGTATTTCCTCCTAACTGGAACGTCACGGCTCCAGACTGGCAGGCTAGAAGGTTATTAATTTCATACCTGTGCTTGCCAAGTTACTGGGCATAAGACAGTAACAAGCAGCAGGGAAGAGAGATATTACCAGACAGATAAGAATGCCTGCCAGCTCCTGGTGTCAGTAACTGGACCCCTGACTCAAAGTCTCATCAAATATTGGGAATCTCTTTGACCACCAAAGGCTTTAGAAGAGGTTTATCCTTCTGGAAGTTACTAAATATCATGTAACCTGTGCAACAATGCTTCAAGATCAAACCCATTATAAATATATGTATATATCGATTTGGTTGCACGCATACACATACATGTGTGTACAAATAAAATCACCCATTGGTTTTAATTCAATACGTTGACTTCTTTTAAATGAGCATGAAGAGCTATGTCTGGAATATATTACAGAATTTATGTTTTGGTTTTGTGAGATCTTCTTTTATAGTGTGAGACAATATCCTATCCATGTCATACAAGAATTGCTACAACTGCTGCTAATACAAAATTTAAGCATAAAATATTATTTTAACTGTTCAAGATTATATTCCCAAGTTCTTGTCTCTGTGTGTGTGTGTACACCCTCTGGAATGCATGCCTATTATCATGTCTACTTCTAGAGCTTCTGCTTCAAAAACATAATCAGTTTGATTATGTGACAAGCTGTTTCATCCTTCTTCTTCACCCTCCCCTTCCCTCCCCCCCAAGCAATTTTCTAGGTCATGTTTGCATTAGTTCTTCCTTTTAAAAAAAAAATAAGAAAGAAAACCAGAGAGATTTTCTGGGGAATTTCTTTGAGGCAGCAATTACAGTCATTGTTTGGAGAGCTAATTTTGATGGTATTTATAAATAATTAGTATATTTTTTCTTTGAAAAATCAGAAATCCATTTAGGCAGTGGGAAATAAGCCATTCATAGAATACTTAAAATACATCCTTCAAGAAAAATGGAAATAGCTATAGTTAATATTTATTCAGTTCAACTTTTTTCATCAGCGTCATTCAACTTTCAGTCTTCAGTGAGATGAATTAAAGGAGAAATTGTCTCTAAAAACTCATTCTAAACATTTTAAATTACACCTAATCAAGTGACAATATCTGCTTTTTTATCTTGAGAAATGTATTTGAAAAGGATGCCACTGTCTTACATTATGCTCAAGATACACTGTGAATCTTAACTTTTATTGAACGCAACAGTTCCAGAACCAATCAGTGGCAGCTAAAAACTAGTCTGACACTGAATTGTAATGGACCCAGTCAATAACTTTAGGAATGACACCTGTCCTTGGTCATCCTTTCTGTTAGTGTGCTGGTAGATGCAGGCTTAAGGGAATGAAATCCCAGCAAACCCATGAGTTAGCAGTATTCCTTATGCATCAAAATGCTTCCTGAAGCAGGTGCCACAGCTGGAAAAAAGGGAGAGGCTGGATTTGTACTCCAGATGTTGAAGGCAATGGAGTTGTTCCCAGCTGCTGTATGGGTGTCCTCAGTGAAGATGGCAAATAGTTTTAACTCATCTTCATGTTTTTGATCACTATTGTTTATTATTTATCTTCTCAATGCTCCAGCTCTGCCCCTCCAGGTGAAACCCTGGCTCGCAGAAGCTGTCAGGTGTGTTCCCATGCTGGAATACAATTTCCAATGGTTTTAAACACTCTCCGTGCCAGCTGGAGGCAGTGGGTGCTGTGGGTGGTTAGCCCCTCTCCTGAACGCTGTTCTGCATCTTCCACATTGGGCACTTCATCACTGAAGAACTATGGTGCTTTTGTTATGAACTGTAGTCCTAGGAGGAAATTGTCACCCAGAAAATCAATATAACGGTACCCCTCTGCCTAACAGTGATAAAAGCAAAATATAATTCATACAATTTTCTGAGACATTCAGGTACCATGGCAGTAGAAGTCACAAACCAAAAAGGCTATGAGGAAAAAAAGGAGAATTCTGTGCTAAGAATAATGCACAGCAAATTAGGCCTAGGGCCACACTATAACTAATGAGGAGAAATTGGAATACCAAATAGCTGCCTTGCTCACCAGGCACTATTCATCCAGGTTGCTACTGGAGGCAACCAACCGACAGTAAAAATAGCAGGCAGTAATTTGATTATGAAGTAACTTCATTAATGATTACTTCATAAGGCATGTGTACAGTGAAGGCAAATAAAGACAGGCTGAGCTCAACAATTACAAAAACAAGGCCCCCAACTTTTGAGTACTTGTCTTTGCTAATTGAACAACTTTTAAACTTTCCTCTATAGAATTAGGCTCCATATAATTAAATTTTAAACCTAACATACAACTGATGATTTTCATAACATCGTGCAGAGTGACCCATGTCTAATAATACATTTTCATCTACACCAACAAGACCCCACCAAATAAAGGAAAGCATAAAACTTTGATTTAATCTATCAAAACCCAGATTTCTCCACATGCATTTGATTAACAGTACATGCAGTATATATCCAACATTGTATTTTCCTCATAAAACCAGAAAAGATGAGGCTAAATATGCTGTATAATAGCTTGTAAATATTCTGTAGGAAGTGAAAACATATTTGCAATATTATTATAGTCTCGTGACTGTTTAGACATGATGAGATAAATATATTAAATAGTACTTCTTATTTTTTGACTAGTGTTGTATTGTCTCAGTCGCTACCTAAAAGCTTGCAGCCATATGCTGAGTTGGGTAGGGAGCACATGAGGATCACTAAGCCACCTCTGCCTTCAAAACCAGACTTGCAGACATGAGTTTACCATCAAAATGATGATGTTTTTGCTACTGCAATAAGAAAAGTTATTCCAGTATCTAGTGAATTTATTTGAAGCTAAAGAAACCTTTCATCAGTAGGAATAGTATCTCCCTTACTGGAATTTGTTGATGTTACATCATTGGCAGAACCAGCCTGGGACACAAAAAAGATGCTAACAAGGCTACAGAGTGTCTTCTGAAGGCTGCTTATGCACCATCACCACCTCTTCTGATGTTCAGTGAGGAGTTCTTATGCCTCAAAAATTAAACCAAAGGGGGGAAAAAGAGGAAGATTATTTTTACATACATTTCTGAAAAATGACAAAGTTAATTTTGGGAGAGATGAAGGAAACCAGCAAGGACCTCAGTTCAGGCAGGACACTAGCCATGAGTGAAGACAGGCAGGCAGTAAGTAGCCCAGTGTATGTCCTTTCCTGTCCTTGGAACATCACTGACCACTGCCATTACTTGCTTATAATGCATGTGTATTATTGATTGATTGAGGCGTATTGATTGCTATAATTATCTGATATTCTAAATTTCTCATACACTCTCCTCCAGGTATTTCAGTTTTCAGACATAAGAGAATATCCTCTGACACTGAAACTCACAAAAAAACTTTATTTGTTCAGACCAAAGGCCCAGGATTCCATGTGAACAAGGATTTACTCAGACATAACACTTGGGAAAAGTAAGAAACTGTTCTTGTCCAGGCTGATGTGTCTGGATACAGACCCACTTTCCGACGCTTTTGGGCCATAGCGCTGTGGTGCTGTTCCAGCATTCCCCACGGCACTTTCAAGTCCATATTCTGTGTTGATTTATCCCCGTTTCTTCAGTGTTGGGAGGTGCTGGAGTGGCACGGGGTTGGCAGTGTCAGACCTTTGTGGCAGGAAGGAGGCAATCCCTGGCAACCCCTGGTGCTAGCAGCCCTCTGCAGTCAGCTCCCTCAAGTTGCCTGGGAAAGCACCATCCTCGACATGGTGGCCTAAGGCTAACAAGGACCAGGCCACAAACCCCTGGGGCATGGGGCCACAGTGCCTCGCACCCTCAGGCATGGCACACATCTCCAAATCCCTCTGACAGAAGCAGCACCCAGGGCCCTCCTGTTCACAAGACACAGGCAGCAGCAGGTTATCTATGCAATGAGTAAGCTTCTTGTGTCACAGAGGAATCCCAATTCCATGTTGGAAAAGCCTACACTCTGCCCATAATCACATTTGGAGCCAGCTACATTCCCACAACAATGGGCACAACTTCTACAACATGCCCCAGCTTTTTGGCAGAGCCCAACATCCTCCTGCCGGAGCCCTGACTCTGACCCTGGCAGGGCATGCTGAGAAGGGGTTGCTGTGCAACCTGACTGCTGCACGGCCATCCTCCGGGACAGAACTCCTCGGTTAAAGCACGCTATGACTGGATCCATGCATTTTTCTGCAGGGAGTCATTTGTTCCCTTAGCAGCTAATGTTTCTGGCTGTATCTTGTATGTGGTGGTGATCAGTCACAGCTTCCTTCCTCTCATAGCCGCTGGAAAAAGCCGTGCCTAGCTGCAACATTTTTGTGTCAGGTTACAGTGCTTCGGACAGCCAGCCAACATTCACGGACACGAAGGCACATGGGGAGATAAAGACCAGGCAGGAGCGGTTTAGGATCCAAAGTGTTCCCTGTGCTATGCAGAGTACTTCCCCTGGACACCTGCTTGCTTTTTACTGCTTCTCTTCCTGCCCCCCTTCCTGTTCCTGCACAGTCACGTAGAGCTGTCTTCTCCCTCCACCCCAGGCTTTCCAGCTTTTCAGTTCAGCTTCAATTATCTCAGAGTATCGCAGGTGCTGCAGAGGCCGGCAGCACAGGACAGCCGTAGGTAGTCACGGCTGTTTCCTTTCTCACTCTTGCAGCTGTGGAGCAGTATGCTTACACTTCAGCCTGGCTTCTACTCCAGACCCTTCTGCATGAGTAGGGTAGAGAGTTCAGAGGAAGAATGGATCTCTCAAAGGTCCTGTGGAGCCTCCTACCCAGCTTGAGGGATAGCAGATTGCATCTGTAGCCACTGGGAACTGTCAAAGTCCTTGAGCCTGTGAAATGAAATGGCTAAAACAGTTGATAGTACATCCATATCATGTAATACCTTCTAATGATCCCATTTCTTTAGGCCAATGACCATAAAACTAGACTACTGCAGTATTTATCTTTCTTGATTTGGTTTTAATTTCTTCAGTAGAGAGGGCAATAAAGATATCGATAAATCAAAAATTAAAAAATGTAACAGATGGAGCTCTCTGATCTGCTATGATCTTTTGCCTTGGAAAAACAGAGGTAGTCAAACATAGGAATATTACCTCACTGGGACCCTGGCCATTGGGCTGTTGCAATTCCCATGATTTTTGTTATTCCAGGACAATATAATGAACTGTAACATTAAAGCACAGCATGACCTCAGTGACTTCAGAATGATTCTTTATCAGCAGGAGGCTTCACAGGTGATGGAAACAGATCAGAAAGAGGTAATAACAACATGATTTCTGATATTCAGTTCAGCTCTTTCCTAGCACCTGTGGAATCACCCTCTGTGTACACACATACACACACAAAAACACAGCAAAACCCAACAAGTTTTGAACTTTTTAAACCTTTGTGTGTTTGACAAAAGATGCAATAGAGATTAAAACTCTCTCCCCTACTGTCCTGGTTTGAGTGAGAACAGAACTAATTCTGTTCAGTGATTTTACTTTCCAGCTCAGTTCTTCTAACTGACTGCACTGTCTGAAGTTAGCAGCCTGTTTTCACAGGCACTGTCTGCTGCTGGCAGTGATCACACACCACGTTTAGAGTTACTACCAAGGATTGGCGTGCAGACCAAGGCCACTGCTGGACCTTGTGCACCACGTTGGGGGATGCAGAAAGTGAAAGACCGCACCTGCAGGGAGGAGCGGACAGGGCAGGTGACCCCAAACTGACCAGCAAGGGATTCCAGCCCATATACGTCATATTGGGTATATAAAGCTGAGGGATCTGGAGGGTCTATAGGGTTTTTTTTGTTAGCTTGCTAGTTTTGGTTTTGTTTGCTTGCTTGCTTGCTCGTTCACCCTCTTTCTGGGGGCTTCTGGGCTCTTATGCCCTCTTGAACTGCTTTGCCAGCTTGGCTTGGCTTGGCTCGGCTCAGGTCCTCTTTTGGTTCCTTCCTTGGAGCATCCAAAGAGGACTCTGTCCGTTCTGCCTTCAATCCCAATCGGTGTGTTCCTGAATCCGGTACCAGAATCCAGCTCCTGAAAACAGCTCCTGTCTGCTTTGGGGCCCAGTCTGGGACCCCCCCCCCCGGTGCCTGCTCCACAGCATCAGTGGTGACAGTGATGTAATTACCACTGGGGAGTCAGGTTTGACACTGGTTTTGTATATATTTGTACATATTCTATTTTATTATTATTACCATTGAAGCTGTTCTAGTTTCCTTTTCTAATCACTAAGTCTCTCTCCCTCATTCCCTTTCTCTTCCCCTTTGGGGAGGGAGAGGGGTTAACAGAGAGCATCTTTTATTGGTCTAAGGGGCCGCCCTGACCCTAAACCGTGACACCTACAAAAGAAAACAACAGAACAAACTCTGAACTAATTCCGGTTTCAGCAGTTTCTACGCCCAGCTTTTCAGCATCTCCGCCCGCGCAGGGGTGCTGCGCCCCGAGGTTCTAGTGGCGGCAGAGCGCGGCCGCGCTCCCTCACACCAAGCCCAGCGGTGGAAGCCCAGAGCCGGGTGCTCTCCACGGCCACCCAGCCTGGTGCTGACTCTCCCTGACCGCAC
>JAAGNO010021383.1:6794-31471 GCA_033439905.1 Ceryle rudis | reverse complement strand
TAGTAGTGGCCCTGGTAGAATTAGGTAGCAGTTGGACTTGATGATGTTAAAGGTCTTTTCCAACCACAGAGATTCTGTGATGCTTTGAAAGCAGCTCTGATGGGAAAGGTTTCTTCTGCTCTTCTCATTTTTTTAAATCCAGAAGAGGGAGCAAGAGGAAGAGAGAGCAAAGCTGCTGCCTTGGCTGACACCGTAGCAACATCACGCTCTGGGTCTGTAGCTTGGCTTTGTACTGAAGTCCTGACTACCTGTTCAGCTGAGCTCCTGCAGCCTTTCCTGTTCTGATTGGTGTTGCTGGCTTATTTCTTTCTGGGAATGTGCTTGTGCACGCTGCCAGTATCTATATTGTGTATGAATCCACTCGACAAAGTAAGTTAAACCTATCCTTAGGTAACGGTTTCGTGCTACTGGGTGTTTTGGCAGTATCTAGTCTAGGTTATTCAACCTAGTTTGTCTACTTTTTATCCCAGCGTACAGCAGCTCTGCAGTAGTTACACACCAGTTACACTGGCAGATCTGCCTGGGGATTTCTGTATGAAGTAGGTGAAGGAATTTATTTGCTTAAAAACAAACAAACAAAAAAACCAACCCCCCAAAAAAAAAACCCAAAAAAACAACCAACAACCAAAACTAAAAAGACCAAAAACCCCACTACTGGGGGTTTATTTGTTTTTATAACTTCTATAAACTTTTCCTGACTTACAGCAGCTTGGTACAACAACTAAGTGTACCTGCTCAACACATGAGGCCGTACTGCAGTGTAGAGGAGGAGGAGAGAGCAAAGTACATGGGCATAACGCACTTTGTTGTGTAGAAGTACAGCTCCAGCTCTGTCCCTGCAGCTGGAGGGTCTGAGAGGTAAAGTCGCGTGGTGGGGCTGCCACAAGCATCTCCTGCACTGTAACACTTGCCGGGTCTTGAGACAGAATCCACCTGTCTCAAGCCAAGCTGATCAGCTTTTCCAGTGTTTTCTTTCCTTGTCATCTCACTGATATTGGAGCTGCTTTTGGCTTTTTTTTTTAAGAACACTTGGGGTTTTATTTGACTTTCATAGTTTCCACCTCCCAACAGCAACAGTTTAGGACTTTGAGCAGCCATTCTGAGAATTCTGTCAAAAAGGTTTCCTTCAGAACTCTGAGAGTTCTGCTCTGGTTTTGCCCTGCTCTGGCAGGGGGGTGGACTCGATGATCCTCACAGGTCCCTTCCAACCACTACCATTCTGGGAGAATGGTATAGACTGTTTCAGTCTAAGCCAGAGTCCTTAGCCACTCCTCACAGGACATTCCTTCCAGCCCTTTCACGAGCTTTGTTGCCCTTCTCAAGGACCTTCACATACTTCTTAAATCGTGGGGCCCAGAACTGCACACAGAACTCAAGGTGAGGCTGCACCAACAGGATAATCGCCTCTTGTGACCATACGGTGTTTGATGCAGCCCAGGATGCAGTTTGTTCTCTTGGCTGTCACATAAGCATTTGTCTTCTGTCTGCAATGTGACATTGCCATGCTAGTTGTAGTGAACAGAGTAAATGTCTGTTGATCCATTCCTAAATTGGAATTTCTTTCATCTTCATAGGGATTAACATAGAAGCACAGGATGGTTTGGGGTTAGAAGGGACCTTTAAAGATCATTTAGTCCCAGCCCCAGGTGTAACAGCTTTGTTAACAGTTTTAACTTTTAGCATGCAAATTCTTGCCTTTTTTATTTTTTAATGAAGAAAAACTGAAGATGTAGTAACTGTAGCTTGTGTAATCACACTGATGTTAATATGTGGGGTTTCACATTGTGAAACACGAGCAGGGTTAAAAGCTCTGTTACTTCTTTGTGCATCCCTGCTGCAGAAGATAAGGGAGTAAATAAGGTAAAGTGTCAGTTGCTGTTCAGCCTGTAGATCAGAAATGGACTTTGCCAGGAGACCAATGCCCATTGGTGTCAGAGAACTGACGCTACTCAAAGCCTGCAACCCTTAATCAGGACCAGGATGGGAGAAAATGGTAGCTGGACAGACTTGAAAACTCATCCCTGGTAAATTTACCTTCTTCAGCTTGTCCAACCCATGGGACACACTCATCTCCTGATGCTTCGTCTCATGATGATGTTTCAAAGCTGGCCTAAGTGTGCTCCTCCTGGAAGAACCTTACTTCCTTTGGCCTGTTTGTCCCTGCCTCGGTGCTGTCCTTGCACCAGCAGGAAAGAAATTCTAGGGAATGGCAGAGGGGAGGGTTGTCTCTTTCAGCATTGAGGCCACATTTGTTAAATACAGATGCGCTGATGTGTCAGTTGATCTATCACTTGTTGCTGAAGACTTGTCTGTCCTTGCAAGGTGCCCAGTACCTGTCTGATGGTGCGGTAGCTTGCTTAGAATCACCAAATACATCAGAAATTAACCCAGCAAACCAAACCAAAATGTAGTTCTTTGGTTTCTGAATTGAATTGACTTAGTTTTCAGGCATAGTCGCCAGAGCCAGCTGAATGGAGAGAGTGAGTCAGAACAATAGTGGGATGGCCACTTTTAGCAGCTGTGAAACATTCACTTTAGTCTGACTTGAGATGTGTCCTTGGCTCTGCTTCTCTCTTCATCCACACAATTTTCCTCTCACACTTTCTTATCCCACTGCTCTGCACTGAGTCACTCTGAGTTGAGGTTACTTTCTCACTCTCCTGTTGCTCTGCCATTGCTGTATCCATTTCTCTTTCTCACCTCATTCATTTTAGTTTCTTGACACTCAGAGCTCTCCTCCATCCCACCATTGATCTGTGTCTTTCCACTTCTGCAGGGAATTTCATTCACAGGCTTCTTATTAGATCTTGACCTTCTTCCTTACCCTTTCCTTTCTTTGCTCTCGGAATCTGTGCTTGGCAATTCCCATTCCTGCCTCTTTTTTCTTTCCTGTGGCTCCCCACTCCACCCCACCCCAATCCATAGCTGTATTCTCACTTGTGCTGATGACAAGTCTCAGTGAGTACCATGACTACATTAACATTTAATCCTCATTCTCCCAGATCTTTCTCCTCCTCTTCTTTCACCATGTCCAATGACTTTTCCTTCCCCAGGCTTTAAGTGCCATTTTCTCTTCATGAACCGGTCTCTGACTCTGTTGTCTGTCCTGTTTAGGCTGCAGTTCCACAAACAGTTCTTTCAGGGGACTGCTGAGTTCTGCAGTGTTATTTTTAATGCCTCTTAAGTTCCCTGATCAATCCAATTTTGCACAGCCCATGCAAAAAGTTGTGCCAGCATAAGAGAGGAATTGGGATTGAAAGCGAGTATGTTAACCCTGATGTTGGACAACATGTCGGGGGGACCAGCCTCCTTCCTTTAAATAGTTTTTGTTTCACTAGCTCTTTCCAGCTCACAAAGCTGCTCCAAATTTCTCTCTTCCTCTGCAGTATTAAACTCATCAAACTACATCTCAGTTTTGTCCTTTCTCTTAACTGTCTGCACTCAGAGCAAATGAAGCTCTGCTTTCATGACATCAGGGAAGCAGGTGGCTGGAGAAAGCTGTTGTGTCGGGGTTTTTTTTTCTGTTTCTTAAGTGCTTTTTATCCAGTGGTGTTTCTCATACCGAAATGGGAGATGACTTGGTAGCAGGTTTTTTTCCTATTCCTTTCCTTTATTCCGATTTATCATTCATCTGTTGGCTTCCTCTCATCTCCAAAGTACCTTATAAGCTGGAGGTGTTGTGGTTATTTTCCTTCTTAGTGCTGAAATGGATTTGTATGTCCTGGTTAAAGTCTTTCCCATTAAAACAGTAAACAAAGTAAGCAACAGGTCTGTCTGGATGCTTTGTGACTAGTAGACTGTCCTTGTTCTGTGTCTTGTGCTAAAGAGGAGAAGCAGCTTTATGAAACTCACTTGAAGGACTCAATTTCTGCCTAGCTTTTGTCAGCTGACAATGGAACTGTAGCAGGTTTCATTTCACACCATCACAAAGTCATAGTTCTTTAACTGGAGATGTAATTTCCTGGTCCCCTTTATTTATGTGGTTTTATTGCACCTCATCTTTTCATCTAACCCTCGACTATTCATAAAGCTAACAATATCTTTTCCTCGCCAAAACATCTTTCTGTCCTGTGAGTCTTGGACTCGGTGCTTGACATACTAAAAGGAGGAAAGGTGCCCGTGTTTCCTGATGCTAAATCATCAGCAGAATCAAATCTCTGTTGTATTGGATGGCTCTTCGTGCTGTGCTGATGCTGGCCCTGCACGTGCTGCCCTGGATCAGGCAAGGCCTCTAATCCTGGGACCACTGCTGATCTTTGCTTATTCCAGGTGTCTCTGTGTTGATTGAGCCTGTGAGGGCATCCGGATTAAGAGTCTCATCTGGGGGGCATTTGCTGTTAGCATAAGTGGCTAAGCTACTTCTGGACCCAGAGCACATGGTACCATATCCAAACAAGTCTATAAAGAACTGTGCCTGCTGGTGGGGACAGTGCCAGAGATAGCTCAGTCTTGTTAGCAGTGTTGGTGTCTGAATTTTTCCTTTACTGGGATTTCCTGCCCCCCTCCCCCCATTACAACCAGAGGGTGATGGGCTGACTGAAGCATGAGCGCTGCATCCCCTGCCCCAGCCTTCTGACAGGCACTCAAGACTTCAAAGGATCGTTGCTAAGTTGTCCCTTTTTCAGCAAAGCACCAAAGTCTGCGCCTGCTGTTCATGTTCAGCTGAACTGGGAATAACCTTAATCATTAAACCATTCCTAAAGCAGGCTGGCGATTAAATTCCATTCTCTCTGGTCTCCCATTCTGTGTATGTACAAATGATGTACATACGTTTGGTGGGGCGCTGGAACAGGTTGCCCAGGAGGGTGGTGGAGGCCCCATCCTTGGAGACACTCAAGGTCAGGCTTGATGGGGCTCTGAGCAACCTGATTTAGCTGAGGATGTCCCTGCTCACTGCAGGGGGGTTGGACCAGATGGCCTTTAGCAGACCCTTCCAACCCAAGGCATTCTATGGTGTGATTCTTCACTAGCAGGCTTCAAGTGCTTTATTAAGGTGGTAGTTTCTTTTAAATATACCACTTTATGACACATGCATTGTAAATCATCTGTTGGGTAAAACAGCTATTTCTAGTCCCGTTCCAGAACACACTCATGTAGTAATGGATTAGTAGTAATGTACTAATTTAATTGGGGGGGGGGGGGAGTTGTGGTTGTTCATTGAAATACGGTGCTGAAAAAAGTTGAACTTCTAGAAGTTTGTTCAGATATCTTCTTTAAATGCTAGACAGAGCAGTGACTGCATAAACTTAATTCCAGGTAGATGGGTGTTTTGGGAATATGGAGACAGATCATACTCATTTGAAATGTTTAATAAGCAACCCAAATAAGTCTGGATGTTCAGTTGCAGGACCAGCACTGCCTCCAGGCTATAAAAGCGGCTGTAGCTCAGAAACTCCCGACAGTGATGACGACTTGGAATCTCTTCCTCTACCCAGAGACACAAACAGAGACTCAGAAGAGGAGACAGAAAGAGATCCTGCACCCAAGTGAGTACGTTCCTAGGTTATATGTGTATTTACACTGCATTGCAAATGAAATGTGCCTGCATAAGTTATGAGAAAGGGACAATGTTATATAAACAAAATGGTATGAACCCTGTGCCTGCTGGTGGGGACAGTGCCAGAGATAGCTCGATGACATTTTCTACACGTTCTTTGCAGTCAAAAACATTCCCACAACCTCTTTGACACCCAACGATGAAATGAAATTGTTTAGGGCAGTCAGATCTCTGTATTTACTTGTTTTGGTTTAGTTCTGCAATTAAAGTAAAAAAAAAAAAAAATCCTTAATGTTTTTGTTGTTTATATTAAGGACAGACACCACTTAGCATGTGTGTAAGTATTCGGTGATTTGAGTTTTGCTCTGTTTCTGGTAAACTACCTCTCCTTGAGAGGTCGTAAGAACTATTTATGGGCATGAATTTATGCATTCAATTAAGTCAAGTCTAATGGAAAAAAGGCCAACAAATTGTTTAGCAAATAACAGGAGTCTGCACATACTCTCATTTGGGGGCGTTGATTACTCACAACTGCTGCCTTAAGAACTTGGGTGTGTTCGTGCTAGGCCTCCTATAAGGGACTTGAAGGGCATTATGCCATCTTAATGAGTGTGAGAGTAATTACTGCTTGCTTTTTTCTTGTTGTCTTATTCAACAGTTTTTCAGTTAATTAGAATCGAACTGGGGAAAATACTAGTCAAAATGCAGACAGTGGATAAAAATGGAGAAAGAAGCGTGGCGAATTTAAAATTGCTTTGTGCCTAGAAGATGATATTTCAACATTATACTGCTTTTCTTTCTACAGCAAAATCTTTCTTAATGTTTTTGGGGTTGGTTTTTTTTTTTTTTTAAATGTCAGAACATCTTTGGAGTGAAGCTTATACTCCAAATTTTTTAATTGCTTCAAATTATTTTGGAGCCTTTTGTACTGTTGCCTTGGTAACAGCAGGATATTTAGTACATAAGGCTGTCGGAAATAGTTTTATGTCTTTTCTTCCTTTTAAAAATGTAGATAATTGCTGTGCATGTCAAGGTACTTATTAAGTGAAATCTTTGTATTTACAGAAAGCCAAAAAGAATTCAAGATGATGATGATGATGATGATGGCTTTTTTGGGCCTGCTCTTCCTCCTGGATTTAAAAAAGAAGATGATTCTCCAGAGAGGTAATTAAAACTGAATTATATTCAGACTCTTTTCCTTAAAACACAATTATTTTAGATAAAATATTTTGTGGCACTATTACAGAACACTTCAATTGTGCATTTCAGATTCAGATGGTTAGAACTGCTTCCTCCGCATTCTGAGAACGGGAACAGCTTTCCCGTGAAACAGAACACACAGCCCTCTTAGGCCTGGTTGGAAGGTTGGAAAGAAAAAGAAAAAAAAAAAAAGTGAATTATCCAAGTTATGTTCTGAATGGCAAATTTCTTTAGATAGTTCTCAGATCAGTGCAAAAAATACAGGTACAAGGACCCATAGTTTTGTTGTTCTTTGTGAGCTGAGAGGGGGTAGGGTATTTAGCTTTTAAGTGGTGCAGTAGAAGCAGACTGTTGGAGTTGTCATTTGTTGGTGCATGAAGGATTATTGTTTGTGTGTCTCCAGGTAGAAAACTAATCTGACCAGTATAGATTTCTAGAAAGCAAGCTGTCAGGTGTAAGCAAGTAAGCCTTGTTCATAGCCTCTGCCAGGAAGTTTTCTACTTGATCCCATGCAATTATAAAATACTTCCTGAAAATAAAATACGGATTTTCTACACAGAACTTGACCGTGTCTCCCAGCCTTCTAGGCTTTACATCAACCTGTGCACTTCCAGCTATAATTTGAATGGTAATCCATAGTGAAATCATAGTACTTCCAAGGGGATGCTTATGGATGAAAGGTACAAGAGGGCCCCTTGATCACTGCTATCTTCCTTAGAGCAAGAGGGAGCTAGTACAGAAAATAAATCAGTATCTACCTGTCAGGTAGGAGTTGGCAGTTCTAGGAAAGTGACTCAGTTTGATGTTGAGCTGTGTATGTAGTACACCATCTCAAAGGAAATTTCAAAGTTGAAACTGTTTGGGTGGGTTTGTTTATTTGGTTTTAGCTTGGATAAATTTTTGTGATGTTTGGCAGCAGTTAGGAAAAGAATAATTTATTTAATTGGGTTTTTTTTGGAGTTATCCTTGTCGTATCATTTTAGTTACACTTTGCAGTAATCAAGAAACTTCTGTAATTTCAGCTATCAGGTTCGGTGGGCTCATTTGCTGCTTTATATGCCAAGAGTAACTAATGTATTTTTCTTGCGTTTCATTTGTACAATGTATTACTTTAATGATCTATTTTAATTATAAAATTCAGTAAGTCACTAAAAATAATGTGATCTTTAATAAAGCAAATAAATGCTTGTAGCTTTTAGTATCTGTAGGGGTAACCTTCTTGCTTTCTTGGGTTTTGACATGAATACTTCTGTGGTAAAATGTCATGTCAAAGTGTGCTAAGGAAAAGAGGAAGAAAAGAGGCAACTTGTAGAGCAGTAGCACAGGTGATCACCCATCATATGATGTTAGTCTTTTGTACGTTCACCCAACTTTTATTTCTACGTAGCAGTTTATTTCCAAAATGCTGAATAACTTGCATTTACATTCGTAGCACAAGAGTCTGCTTTGTGAGTAAGAGAGATTAAAGCAGTAAAAGGCACTTGTTGGTCATTTGTTTTGTGTTGGTTGGGGTTTTTTTGTAGTTGTTGTTTCGGGGTTTGTTCGTTTGTGGTCTCTTTTGTTGTTTTGGGTTTTTTTAAATCCTATCTCGCCATACAACTGCTCCCAGCACACACTGAGAAAGCAGTTTGAGCAGAGCTGGTTTACACCCAGCCTGATTCCCTGGATAGGTGGGAAAGGTGTGATGTGTGGGAAGAGCCTTGTCTATCTTCCACCCCCGTGCACCTGGCAGTCTGGTTGTGCTGACACACCGAGGCGCGTACGTGCGCTGCGCAGGGTGTAGACCCAGTGCTGTGAACGGGCTCCCCAGTGCACTGCCTGAGCAGACTGCCAGCTGGCGAGCTGGCCATGAATAATTCAAACAAATTCAGGCTGTTTGTTTCAATGTATGGACATACTGTTTATTAGCTCCCTGTGACATACTCATTCTTTCAGAAATGCTTTTGTTCTGTTACGTCTCTTTCAGACTTGTCAAAGCATCGTAATCATGATTAGGAGCAGCTCATGTGGCAATTTGCAGCTTGTTAAAAATTGATTGAATCATTTCAGCATAAAATATATATATACAAATTTCCTTCAGCTTTGGAAAGGCTATTGCTGTTTATCAATGCTAGGCAGAAGTTCAGCACTTGTAAACCTTCCCAAAATAGTCGCACGTCGAGGTAAAGAGTGAAGGTTATCTTAAAAAAAAAATAATGTTATACATCAGGAGAATGTAGAAATGCCCGTCTTGAAGCACAAATTAGCAAGGGCTCCAAGTCCCACTTTCCTTGCCATATATGAAATCCAATATTCATTAAATGAAAACTTAATTTGTAAGTTTGAGGTGGGGTTTTTTTTTTTGAATGCATATAGCTAGGTACCAAAGTTTCCAACAGCAGCAAAATGTGAAATAGAATTTTATTAAGATTCAGCTCACCTGCTCAGAGAGCCTTTGGGCATCTGGGAAACTGTCAAGAATCCTGTCAGCTGGATGCTGCTGAGGAAAGACCCAAACAAGAGAGTTATTCATGGGGGGAGCGGCGGGGGGAAAGGCAAAGCACTGAAATGGAAAACGTGGGAGGGATGAATATGGGAACCATTTTTGTAATCCTTGGAAGAGCCTTTGAGCTGTGAGAGAAGCAAGGCAGAGTCTTTGAGATCTGCTCTTCACACGTTGCACAGATACAGCCCACAACATAGATGTTCTTATATATCTTAGTAGAAGGCTTTTTTTTATAGTTTGGTTTAACTGTCTCTTCATGCAAAATAAAGGTACTTGTATACCCAAGTAAGAGATTATTTTGGCCATATCTGTGTAGGTTTAAATTCAATCTTTTAAAAATTATATTGGGAATTTAAAATATGCTCTTAACAAGAAAGCAGTCAAAGGAACAGAGGAAAATAAAAGCTGTTTCTTTTTTTTTTGCAGCAGCAGCTAGGTGGGGGTGGAACTCCAAATTTAACCCAGGCCTCTTGCCTGGATTTAAAAACCCATCAGTGCCGTTGTCCTAGCCTGAGCTCACATTTATTGTTTGTGTCTGTCTGTCCATGATTGGCTTTCTGTCAGGACTTTCTGCTTTTTATTTCCCCTCTTCAAATCCTGACAATAATATCAGCTACAACAGGTCTGTACCGACTAGATATGTGGGATTTAGTAGAAGACCATAATTATCATCATTCAGTTCATATTGTGTTACGTCTGATCGCCCTGAAGCTCAGAAACTGGAGATAAGAATAAACAAAGCCTCTGCTGATACATTTTGAGGATACTGTCACTTGGCTATTTCTTCAGGTGCTAATTGCTTGGAGTTTTTATTCGCTTTTATTAGCTTTAAAGAATGTGATGGTGGATTATTAAGAGGAACTTGTTACAAAAGTCTTTTCAGTACTGCGAGCACAATTGGTAGTAGACATTGAACTGTTTCCATCCTTGGAGAGATTCTCATCTTTCTGTGTTCCTGGAGACAATTGAATTATACTGGTCCCAGAGCTGCTGTGTAAATACAGATCAGTGAAGTTACCTGGGATCACAAAACTTTTCTTCTCCTGCCCCGACTCCAAGGGAGAATAAAATTCCATCAGAGCAGTTCACTGATGCTGTTTATTGAAGGACAGTGAAACTGTGGTGCAATGCAAGAATGAACCAAATTGGCTTTGTTGCTAGAGGAGGAGTAGTGTATATTTGACCTCCCGCCTTTCCTTGCTCTCAAATCTGGTGAAGGAAGCTTCGAAAGAAGAAAGTGGATTTCCTTGACTCCGTGCTGCAGCTTTTCCCATTTTCTTGCCTCCCAGCCATCTGCAGAGGTCTCCTGGAAAACGGAGAAGCTCTTCAGTTATTTCTGTGATGTGTATGTAGGGGGCACGCTTGGCACGAGGAGGAAGGAGAATCACACTTTTCATCAACATTTGATTTTTACTTTTAGATTAATCTATTACATTTTTTCCTGCAGCAAGCAATGGAAGGCTGTCATTTAATGTACTGTCCATATTGGTAATATTACTTCCTTTTTTTATTATTATTTTTTTTTCCCCTCAACTGAAAAAACAAGATTTTCCTTTTTTTGCTTTTTCTCTCAAGGCCTGTTATAGGTCCTGCCTTACCACCTGGCTTTAGGAAACCTTCGCAGGACACTGGGAATAGCAGATGTTCCATAGGACCGTCTGTTTCATCAGAATTCCATACCCAGGTTTGTGAAAATGGAAGTCTTGTGTTTTAGTACAAGCTATCTGAAATGCTTAAAAAAAATACGAGCCTGAAAAAGTTCTTCTAGACATGCTTTTCATTATGGCAATTTAATTTTAGAGCAGAGAGCGTCTGGCATATCATAGAATCATCGGGGTTGGAAGGGACTTTAAAGATCATCCAGTTCCAACCTCCCTGCCATGGGCAGGGACATATCCCATTAGATCAGGTTGCTCAGAGCCCCATCCAACTTGGCCTTAAAAGCTTCCAGGGATGGGGCTTCCACCATATTTTCGTCCAAGTCAAATACTGAAGCCTAAATAAGGGAGAAAAAAGTCTGGTCTCATTTGTTGTGATTTTGCCATTACACTGACGATGCGCTCACTGAACTCAAGAGATCTGGGCATCCAAAACTACAGTAACTCTTCCAAATGGCTTTCTATTATCTCTCTTGGCGTGACAACCTTCACAAGTGACCACCTTGGCAAAGTTCAAATTTTTAAAGATGTTAAAGAAGTTATGCAACCTGTTAGAGTGAAAAATGTTACCTTGTAATTCACAGTTATCCCTTGGCTGATGGGGGAGCAACATGATTGAATATTTCACATATCTTCACCTCCTTGAAAATGTTTATTAGTGGATGTGTTAAATAAGTTTATCCAAAAGAATGCAAATCAAGAATGATGCTACAGTGTCACTAAGTGTTCTTATCAATAGCAAGACGACAGCTGTAACTGGGAGCGAGGTGGAGCAGAACAGTGGCACTGACACAATGTTTTGGTCTGTGTTTTTTGACCGTTCTCATCAGGCTAGGTAAAAACTAGGTACAAGTCCCATAGTCTAATCCCTAGCCACAGAATAATGCACGTGCTACCAAAGAACTTTCAGGAGTAAGATGTGTGATAAAATACAGCTAGAAGCACAGGCAAGATTCAGCTCCCTATACGTGGGCCTCTGGTACCATTCTGAGGGATCAGAACCATCTGCAGTGGGCTGGCAGATAAGGGAGGAGCATCTTGGAGAAGATTGCATCCTTCTTGAGCAGCACCCCTTAAGCCAGGCAGGGTATCCTCACACATCAAAAATGGTGCTGGCAGTTTAGGCAATCGAGTCTCTCTCATGGTACGATAAATTCCTTCTGAGAATTATCAGTTATTCTGTTTCCTTCTAAAATACTTGAGTCTTTAACTCCCAGAAGCTATGGGACACAGCAGACGTGCTGGGAAGGAGTGAGGCATGGGCTGCTCTGGAGCTTCACTTTTCTGATTAGTAGTTATGAAGTGTATCATTACAGCGAGCGTTGTCATAATCCTTCACGAGGAGTGATTGTCTGACTTTTTAAGATGCTTATCATCTTATAAATCCAAATAACGATTAAGCAATTTATCATAATGACAAATCTCTCGTGGCAGAGATGTCAAAACTGGTCTGCTTATATATTTTACAAACAGAAAAATCTCTTTTCTCCTAAATAGATCTTCCAGCATCAGCTTTGTTACAGCTATTACAGAACTTATTTTTTTCTCTTCCTAATAATAATTTTTTTAACCTTTGAGTATTATGAGTAATATTTTTTTATTTATTTTCTATTCTAGTACATCTTTAGAGGCAGCTTATGCCCTGCTGATTCCTCACTTTGTATAGATTTCCCCTTCAAACTTGGAGGTGGTATTTTTTTAATGTTTGTTTAATTTTGCCTTGTCTGAGGCAGGTGGTAATGGAGTGAATTGAAATTAAGGCTAATGAGAAAGGAAATGAGACATGCTTCTTCAATTAAAACTCAGCGTGGAATTTATTTTTCATTCTCGACTACTTTACAGTACAGTTTAATCGTAAAGTCTTATATCTTTGTATTTCATATTTGTTTGTACTCAGAGAGAGGGAAGTGTTTTACTACTGTGGTTTCTCAGAATGATTATTCCTCTTCCCCAGCAGTTCCTTCTTTTAAAAGAGAGAGAGAGAAAGAACACAGTCACCATATTCTTTAAAGCTGAAGCAATATCACAACGGTAGATAATTAGCGAAAGCTTTACTCCACAAGTGGCTTTGAGAAAAATGACCAGGGAAATTGGGTGTTACCGCCTTGCAGTGGTAGTGTTGATAAATGAGCAGCTCTTTCTCACCCCCCTCAGTCTTCCAGATCTGTTTCATGCAGCTGGTCATACAGCTGTTACATTTGCTAAGCCCCTTCTTGCACCTTGTGGCCCACAGCCACGCGTAGCTGTGTCTCTTGCTACCTGAAGCTTGCCTTGGCTGCTGTTAGTACTTTGCTGACTCTGCCTTAAAGAGAGGGCCAACTGGCTTGGCTAGCTTGGAGAAGTGGTGTTGAAGCAGGCCAGTTTCTGTTGCAAAGTGGATTATTTCACACCTTCTGTCTTCCTTAGCCCAAATCCCTCTACAGCAGTGGGATGCCAGCTGTGATGAGCCTGAAGTATAAGGCTTGAACTCAACGTAGCAGGATACCTTTCCTGCTCACCTCCTCCTTCATTTGTCCTCCATTTCCCATGCTCCCATGAGGTGCCTCTTCTAGTGAGGTTCTGTTCTTGTATTCTCCACTACTGCACCTTATTTTACACAGCACACTCCTGATACTTTTTTTTTTCCACTGCGCATTGCTCATGACCCCTTTATCTTCTCTGATGGTATCAATCTTGGTTCTAGGGATGTCCACCTGATAACCAGAGTTTGGCATAACAAAACCAAACCATTCCCCCCACCTTCTTTGTTCTTCGTTTGAAACTTCTTTGCCACCAGCTTATATTCTTCAGTAGTGCTCTGTGCTTCCTGTGTATACGGCCTTGTTGTCATCCCACTCCCATTGCTTTGTCACCCACGTTCTTTTCACTTTTGCTGGTATTGGGCACCTTAGCTTTGCTTCTAGGGCATGGTGGCGTTACTGTTTTCTTTCTAGTTCTGCCTTCATCCACATCTGTACTGTTTTAAATTGGAAGGACCCCGTGAGCTTTCTGTACAACCCCTGTGGCATCCACAAAGATTTTTATTAACATCTAGTCCTTTTCAAACTTAGTTTTTTGAGCCATTCTCCAAATAATTGCTTAGAAATCCAATGTCAAACAGCATTGAAGAAGCAAAAGACAGAACCAAGACATCAGAGTGACAGATAGTATGCACCCAGGGGCATGGTACCACGCTTGCCCCTGTACCCTGGCTTGCAAGTTAATCTTTCTAGCATCCTTACAGGACCTGAGCTCGAAATGTTCTCCTTCCAGTGTGAAATTGCCATCCTTATTATGGAGATGTGTCCAAATGTTGCTAGTCAAAGTAAAGCCCAAAGTATCATGATGCAGCCCTGTGTGGTTCAAATGTACCTATGGGCACAGGGCTGCATGCAGAGCAATGTAAAGGAGCAGGACTTGGTGTATTGCCGCTGTATTTACCAGCGGTTTTGCCGCAGACAAGAGATGGTGTTTTTGGAAACATGGAGACAAAGTATCCCTGTTGGAGTGCCAGAACAGGTCTAATCTGGAGGTTTAATCCAGGTTTTTGTTGTCTTAAGTGTCAGATACCTTACGTGAGGTTTATATGCTTGTCTAGACAAAATCATTCTACTCCTGTGAAGCTAAAGTGTTTCTTGATAATCTTAGCACTATGGTTGAGAGAAATGTTTTCTTTTTGTAAGGCAACAGATAGTAGTGAGGAAGACGACAATTTTATAGGCCCAATGCCTGCAAAAGGACCGGTGGAGTCTGATGTGTCTAAAGACTTTGAACGCAGAGCTCAGAGAATGAAGGAAAAACTTACTTCAGCAGACAGCGTAAGTTCGATTTTGCTGCTGGAGCGTATTTGTGTTTTGCTTTGCCTGTTTCTGTGTGAATGCAGTTGCGGTTCTGCTTGGGCTGCTGAGTGTTTGCAGTTGTTAAGACAAAGGAAAATCCATGATTTCTGCTGGAAGCTAAGAGATTCAGACAGCAATGTTTGATGATGCTTTTTTTTTTCCCCTCTCCCCCCCACCTCCATCTCTTTTGTGAAGCATGAACCCAAGCAAGTTACTAGGGAATCATGGATGACAGAGCTTCCACCTGAATTGAAAAGCTTTGGATTTGGCCCAAGAACATTCAAGAGAAGAGCGGATGACAAATCGGGTGATAGATCTATCTGGACAGATACTCCAGCTGATAGAGAGAGAAAAGCCAAGGTGCGCATTTCTTCGTCCACCTGTACCTGCAGGCGGTGTGCGTGTTGTTCGTGTTCTAGGAAAACAAAGTAAAGGTGCCCTGAGCCGTTCAAGGGATTTATTCCCACCACCCCAGATTTTTCTTTGTTATTAAAACTTACTAATTCAAGCTTAAAGGTAAAGGCAAGAAAATAAAGAGTGTAAGGAACATTGATATTCTTTTATTCCCTCTCCCTTCTGCAGTAGTCAGGTACTCTGGATCAGCTCATTGAATTTCCAATGACAGTGCGTCCAGTTTCTTATATCAAGCTGAGCAAAAAAATATCTGGTGGCGTCTGTTGTGGCCTTGACCCTTCAGATTTAATTAAATATAGATTTCCTTGCTTTTTACTTCAGACATTCTGATTACTATAATGTGTGATTTGCTTCTACTCATCAGGAAAGAGAAGAGGCAAAAAAGTCAACCAGTAAGAATAATGAAGAAATTGTATTATCTGGGAGAGACAAGAGACTTGTTGAGCAGGTGGCTTCATACAATGTAAGTGTAATAGCAAAATATTTCCTCTTCTTGCATTTTCTTTAATTTTTCACTTGGTTTTTTTTTTTTCTGGCTGTCATTTCTAGAGCTGCTGGTTTCCATGGTGATGCCTCTACAGTCTTCCATTTCAGTGCCCAAACCTGTTGCTGTTTTAAGTCATTAGAGCATTTGCCATTGGCTTCAACAAGAGCAGGATGGGCTCCTCAAGCCACTGCTGAAAACAATGTGACAGAATTGGGGTTTGTGCATGTTGTCTTCAGTTTTAGGTGGTGTTTTCCTTAAATCATCCTCACGTGAGGATGTGGTTGCTGGGAATAGACAACCTTAACTCAAAAATTAGTTTACATCATCAAATTACCAACATCCCAAGAATAAAACAGCGGTAAAGTTTTAACTTTTAGGACAAAAATACGGATTAACCCAAAAGAAGTTTGATGGGCTAAGCAGATCAGTGTATTAATTACACTATGTAATTAATTACATTAACTGCTCATTACAAGAGCATTATTACATGAAGTTTTCCTCAGTCTCTCCAGAAGCAGATAATTTTCGCAGAAGATGTTGATTACTAGAAATCTGGATTCCACGTCAAATTCCCCCTCACTTTTCTGCCTGCCAGCCCTGTCCACCAGAGTGTACGGACTGTTGCCTGCCGTACAGCTGCTCCTTCCAGTTCTTCCCTGATTTATGGCCTGAAGTCTTACAGAAGGCAGTCCGGTCTCTTGAGAGTGTAATTAACCTGAGAATCTCAGCCTTGGCTTATATTACATGATTGAAGTTTATCTGGCACTTTTAATAATTTATCTGTAGCTCATTAAATCACATGTCCCTCTTGATTTAGAGGCTTGTTAATCCAGAGCTATTAGAATACTGCCTTAAATTTCTTCTATATTGTCTTTCTATTGTCATTATGAATGCAGTAGAATAATTTTCATGTAAAACGACAGGCTTTGCTTTGTACCATTGCCAGAATAAAAAACATACATAGGCCTTTACTGTTTCTAAGCTTAGTGGAGCGCTCTCTCAAAAAACTATGAAGACATTTTGTTTAAGAACGGTGTTTCTTGGCATGTTTTGTTGGTTTGGTTTGTTTTTTTTTTAATAATCTTTTCTGATTTTTCAGGTGGTTGCGTTGTTGTTTTCTTTTAACATTTTTCCTCTATTATTTCCTGTTTTTTCCTCCATTGACCTTTCTCAAGAATACTTTCATAGAACAGGACCTTTAATTCTTAAAACAGTTGCACGTAGTTATTTCTGTCAGTGCTGATGCCATATACATTCTCCAAGTGCAATTCTGTCAACGCTGATGCAATTACACCGTAAATAAATATTGTCCATTTTATGTTTTCCATGAGAATAATTTCTCATGTCACATAAGAATCGGTCTAGGGAGTGAAGGAAAATGAACCTTCGGAACAAAGATCTCGTATTCCTAGACAGGAGAAGACAGAGCTGTTCATCTTCTGCTCTTTCTGATGAGAGAATCGGTTTGGACTGATCATTTGGCTGGTTTGTAATGAGTTGAGTCTGAGAAATGGACTACTTAGGGACACGCTGCTACATTCTACCTGAGTAAAAGAGGGACCCAGTAGTCTTGTGAGAACTAATCCTACTCTCACGTGAAATGGGCAAAAGTTTGATGTTGTATTTGGGCCGTGTCGTGGTCTTTAATAAATACAACTGGAGTCCTTGGCTTGGCAAAACACATGCTCTAGCTCAAATCTCAGGCTGTCCTACAGGCTTGCAACAGATGAATCAAATAGTGAAAAGTTAGAGCGCGTGTTAAACACACAGCAGTGCGTGAGAGGAAGATTGAAAGGGTAACAAGCTTCTTCCTGCCCTAGCAGTGACCAAAACCAGCTGCCTTGGGGAAGTATGTAAGAAACTGGGCCTGTACTTTGAGATCCTTCTCTTGACACGTTGTCTTCATTTGACTCTGCTAATAACAGCAGAGCAACTTTTATGTTTCTTTTGCATTCTTTTTTTCATTTTTCTCTACTGTCTATGGAGATTCAGCAACATTATGGATACTTTATTATCAGTGATTTATTAGTATTTTAATTCAGAGTAGGCAAGACTCCATGTGCTTTCTGCTCTGTGGATGCTGTATGTATCATTCTGTTTTCCAGTTACTAAACTGTCTTCCTGGAACTTTTAGCCTCCCTAATTCCTGTCTTTCCATTTGGGTTCTCTGTACATTGTTGATATTTTTGTAATACTTTATATTTTTCTCTTCCTATTTTTCCAGGAGTCCAAGCGGTCAGAATCTCTCATGGACATACATCAGAAAAAGCTAAAGAGCAAAACGTCTGAAGAAAAGAACAAACCTCAAGAAAGAAGGCCGTTTGACCGAGACCAGGATCTCAAAGTCAATCGATTTGATGAAGCACAAAAGAAAGCTCTTCTAAGAAAATCCAGAGATCTGAATACTAAGTTTGAGCACAGTAAAGGCAATATGTTTTTATAACATAAAAGCGTGATGCTTTTTTCAAGGCAGTTAAACTTCGAATACTTAATTTTTTAAGTATTTTTCTGTAAATATTTGTAAGCAAAATAAATATCCTGATGTTTAACTATTTTTTCCTTGTCTGTATATACTCTGTTAGGGAAGATCATCTGTACTAAAACTAAACTGATAAAAGAAGGTCCTGATATAAAAAAAAAAAGTAAATTTACTACTTTAAAACATTGGTTATTGTGAGTGTCTGTTGCAAAAAAAATAATTAATTAAAATAGGTATTTTTAAGGAGCTCTAGACTTGATTTTCTTCAGTGAAGTTGGCAGTTTCCCCCTTTCTCCTGCCATGCTTAGGATAGTCTTCCTGAGGCTGACCTGAAGGCAATAGAAAAACCCCCTTTAAGCTCCCGGGCAGGACATTTGTTCAGTGAATAGTGGGAAGAATTTCTTTACTGGAAGGGTTGTCAGGCACTGGAACAGCCTGCCCAGGGCGGAGGTGGGGTCACCGTCTTTGGAGGTGTTGAAGAGCCGGGGAGATGTTGTGCTTAGGGACAGGGTTTAGTGGTTTTGATAGTGCTGGGAATAAGGTTGGACTTGATGACCTTGAAGGTCTCTTCCAGCCAAAACTATTCGATGATTGCTTGGATGGAGTTTCTGCTGGAGAGTGTAAACTCAAAATGGCAGCTTCTGTGTCCGCCCAGTGCTTTTATTTCTAGGATTCTGTACATAAATATAGGTTTATATGTATGCAGCATCATTTCTGTGCTGAAGCAGGAAGAGCTGGTGCTAATAAAACCTCAGAATTTGCAGATTTGATTATAAAATGGTAATACACAAGAAGAGAAAATATGAGTTGACTTACAGAGCTTATAATCAGAAAATCCATCTTTCTTTAAGCAAATACAATCTGAAAAATCAAATTAGGGCCATTTAACTGTTCTCCCTTAAAACAGACTTCTCTTAGTACCTTATCCTTTTTTGCCTCAGCCAGCAAGGCCTCGCGATGTTTCTGCCTTCTACGTTGTCTCCTTCCCCCTTTTGGGGAGCTGTGCTGCAGTTAGGGGTTAAATAACACCTCTAAGAATTCAGCCACTGTAGATTTCTTAATTGGAAAGGCAGTATTGGGAACGTTCGGGGATTTTTTAGGCAACTCTGAAGCAATGACAGGGTGAGCGTGGTGTGACTAGCTAATCTCCATGGTTGACAAAAAAAAGATCCTTATGCTTGCTTTTGGAAACCTTCCTGCCTTGAGAAAAGAACTTAGGATCAGGTCCTGAGCACAATCCACCAGTTCTCACACATTCAGACAAGTGTAGCAGGGACAAAGGCTGCTTGGATTGAGCTTTGGTTATTGTTACACACTTTTATTTTCATTTTTGCTCTTTGACCTCTCCAGGAGGACTGGTCATCAGAGGGCCAGATCATGCCATCCTGCTCTACCCCTGCCGTTTGCTCGCTGCTCTCCCTGGCCTCGTCGCAGTCGTCTGCCCTCTGAAGGACATGTCTGAGTGGAGGTTCCAGGGTGTTGCTCGAGAGGAGAACTCTTTCAATGGGAGCACAGGCAGCCCCTTCGTGTTCATGTGGCGGTACTTTACACCTCGGTATGGGGGATGTGCAGTTCTAATTAGCGAAGCCTTGGTGTGAGCTGGGAATGTGTTTTCTCTCCTCTGCTTAATCTTTTCCACTCTGAAGCAGCCCCTCGACTCTCTGAAATCCGTGCTACGAACCTGAGACAGGGAGAAAGTGCAATTGTTGAGAGGTCACATAAAGCTTTTCATTACTTTGTGTAAATTAAGTGAACTTCTGAATTGCATTAATACACAAACCAATCTTTCACCGCTGCCAAACCATTCCCTCAAACAGTCATTAGAACGAGGAGTAACTCAGTAAATTAGAAGTTCTATAAGCTTTCGTGCAAAAAGATGGAGCTATCCTCTACAGTTTGGAAAAGCTGCAAAACGCTTCTGCAGAAGTAGTAGTGGGTGATTTTTCAGAATCTCATTTGAAAAACCAGAATTCATTTCACAGAAAGGCCTCGCCGTAATTACTGTGTAACGTTCCGTCTGCCGACGCAGATCTAATGGATTCTACTGCTATTCTCCACTGCCAGCGTCGCAGCCTATCGACTCCAGGCACATCAGGAAATTCTTGTTTTGTGAAAAAAAAAAATGTTAGGGAGGTTTTCCTGGATGTGAAAAGCCTAAATCCTAAAGGATTTGCCTCTGTTTTATGCTGGCATAGACATCAGTAATACTGATGTTAAAAAATTCTGCTCCAGAGCAGGGTCCACTCCTTCTGAAGTGTTAAATAGGTGTGGAATTCACAGGTAGGTCAATAACATAAAAGGGTTTTGTGGTAGGCATGGGATAAATTGGATGTTTTAAGAGGAATCTTAAGGAATATGTTAATAACAAAAAGGCAAATCACTCTAGGTCTGTTACCAAGGAACAATTAAAAGCATTAAAACCATTTCAATAAAGCTTCCTGATTTCTTTGTATCCTCAGAACAAAACATCAAACTACCACGATGTTTGATCTGGAAAATGTTGTTAGAATATGGTACAGCAGTACTGTCGCCCAAGGAAAATCTCTGTTCTGATCGAAACACCTATTTAGGGAGAATTATGTTTTGCTTCTGCTGTAGCAGTCGGTGAACGCGCTGTGCACGTTGGGCTTTCTGGGTGACGCCTGTTTGCCAAACTATGAACGATAGAAACGCATTTTGTTTAGGACTTGATGGTGTCATGTTGATAACACAAAAGTGGCATCGTCAAAATAGCTTTCTTCTCAAACACTGAGAGGAAGTATTGCTATGTTTCTGTCCAGTACAAAAGGGATTTTTCTGCATAAAAATTTCTAAATGCTCTGGAGGGTTCCAGGAATCAGGAGCTACTCATGCTTGAGGACTTGGTTTGTTTCTGAAATGTAAACTTTGTTACTTCTATCCAGCCAATTCTAAATTGTATGTCGATTTAAGAGTAATACAGCATCAAAAATCAGAGTCTGTGAAAACTTTATTTACATGCATCCTTAACTTCAACCGCCCCACCTGCCTACAGTGCCTATAGATTCTAATTGTGTGATTGCCCAATTCTCAAATAAAAAACACATGCACGTGATTTCTTGTCCTTATGAATTGTGTTCAGTGTTTCCCATGTGGTGTCTTTCAGCCAACAGCTTTAGATTACGTGCTCACTAGCGAAGATGGCGTGGTGTTAGCTGGAGTCAGTGAGGAACACGAGCGCAGGGCCCTGTTGCTGCCCGCCTGTGAAACCCACCTTCCTGATGCTTCCAGCTCTGGCAGATGAATGGGAAGTGGTGACCCTCAACAATAACTCACCCAAAGGTGGCATTTCTGTTCTTTTTAGCTGTGACATGAAGACCGAGATATTACCTGTGCAGAGTTGATCTTTTCACAGCAGACACTGCTGGGTCCTCCCACAGTGTCTGTCACTGCAACATACAAAAGCCTTTTCTCCATCATCCTGTCTTTGCTCCTTGTGGTTTCAAGCATCTGTTTTCTTACACTGGTCTTTAGACCAGTAATAAAACACATTGCTCTTTCAAATTATACCCATTTTGAATCAGAGAGGCAAATTAAGCCTTATTTAAAAAAAAAAAAAAAAAAAAAAAAAAAAGCCTTTCTTTTAGAATGGGAACTTAAGGCCTCTAGCAGACAGCAGCACAGACTGTCACTTCAGCAGGAGCAGCTGCAGCTGTGACTTCTTCCAAATAAGCAATCCAAACATAAATATTAAAAAGGAATTCTCTTAAGCAGACTTTAGAGGGAGAAAAAAAAAAAGAAGTGGCTGTCCCAGGCTCTCGGCTGCGTAACATTGCAATGGCTTGCTTCACTTCATAAGGTTGTAGCCACTTGTGCTGGCATGTGTACACCTGACCAGGAGTTTGACAACTTAAAAGCCTCAGGGCAAATTGCATCTTCTCTCTGTCCTTTCCTGACTGTCTCTCTGGAGAAGTCTTGCTCCCTACATTTGCCAGTACCTGAACTTCTACAAAATGCTTTATGTACATCAACAAATACTTTTTACTACAACTTAACTTTTGTGAGCCCTGGAAAAGCCACTGCAGCCATCTCTGTCAGTCCTCCTGGTGGCCTGGCTCTATGAACCAGCCGACTGCAGAGGTTTGTAGCTACCCCTTTATATTTTCCATGCATTGTCCTTAGATCTTGCTTGCCTGTGCAGGCTTGCCACTCATCACCAGATTAGGGTCAGGAAGGTGTTTGCCTGACGCCAGCCACGGTGGGGAGAGGAAAAGAATTAATTTATTACACTGGCCTCAGCTCATGGAAAAGAAGACCTGCTGGAGCTTAATAGCAGAGTTTATGGTAGAGCAGCAGAGCTGTGACACCACTCTCAACCCAGTGGGGTTGCCCTGCTTAAGTCCTTCAAGCCACTTTGTCTCAAACACAAGGAATCCCGGAGCAGGAGAGCCCCGCAGGTACACGTCCGCTTTCCTTAGCCTGAGCAGCAGCCCTGTCGCTCAGCAGGACCTAACTCTGCAGTAGCCATGCCCCTCCCTCAATGAACCTCTTTAAGAGACCTCTCCTCTTTGGTGTCTAGCCAGATGGCCCAGGAAGGCTCCTGCACTCGTGCACCGTTGGTCTGGATCTCGCCTGGCTGCTTGGCTCAGATCTGTGCAGGCATTTAAACCCCCTGACACCTGCCATCCCCTTGAGACGAGAAGGGGTGCAGTCGCGTGGCCAGCATCCAACACAATGTATGTTGGCCTAAGTCCACTATGACTTCTTAGGAATTTTTTAAACATCTCTGAAGCAGCAGCTCCAGAGCAAGTGCTCTAAAACCAGTTTAGTACATGTTACAGAGCTGCGTTGCTTTGGCTTGGGGCTTGGTGCTGAGGAGGGAATTAAAAGCCCTGTGAAGACACCTGTCTTGTCTTCCTGGTCAGGATACAGGGAGCCATATGAGCCCACATGCCCACTCAGCTGATGCTAAAACTCAGCCATCCCCTCCATCCTTGCAGCATGTCAGCACTGGGGATGGGAGGACTTCCCTAGGGGGACCTGTGTCCACCCTACCACAATCAATCCCAGCAGTGTCCCCCTCATAGGTCTCAGGGAGGTCCCATGTGCTGCCTTGCGAGCCACCACCCTTGAACTGCCACAATGCACGCAACTCCACAGAGCCAACCTCCTCCTCCTAATAGTATTAGGAGATGCTGAAGACAAAAACATGTAGTACCATAAACTCTGCCTTCAAAGGAAATTCTCCTCTTTCTTGAATCTGTTGGTTAGAGATAAATCAGAAAACTACACTGTTAAAACTGCAAAGGCAGAACACCTGGTTAGGACATCAGAGCTCTGCATGGCTTTCATTCCCATTACTAGTGACATACTTCAATTGCCATTTCAATTGTTTCAAATGCAACAGTCCTTGCCATACCTGGAAGAGGCAAATAGCCAAAAAGAACTGGAGAGACATGATTGTGAAGGAGCAAACAGGCCAAGTTGCCTGTCACCTGATCAAGGTGATCTGCTAATAGAGGCAAAGGGAAATGGATTCCCAGGTTACCTGAGAGCAACCAGGATTAATTAATGCAGCAATTTGTGCTCTGCTGCAATATAACACTCAGATACCAAATGCTCTCCTATGTTTTCTCCTCCAGCATGGAGCAAGGTTCCGGGAAGATCATTCCTAGGAATCACAGTGTGAAAAGGATGGAAGGGAGCACATACAAAGGAGCAAAGACACCAAGATGTAGCTGTGGCTGATGTTCACTGTTTCTGGGGCCCTTCGCCATCACTGCTTTAGTCATGAGGAAATCAATATTTGTTATTGTTGCTGAGTTTGAGTTTCTTACCACTTGCCACGGATTCTGGAGGTTTTATGCATGGACCTGTTTTCCTTTTAGAAAGCACTGTGTTCACAGTCCTCAGGGTGGCTGCCCATGGTTGAGCTCAGCACTGCCTAACAGTTATGGAACTACAACTCTGGGAGCCGTGTTCTTCTAGGCATTTATTTCATTTTAAGAGGCATACTCTTGGAAACTGAAGAGGTTTTCCTTTTTCTACTCACTTGACAAAAAAATATATATACAAAAAAAAAAAAAAAAAAGTCCTGCAGCCTGTTCACTCTCATTTTGTGATAAAATATTTGTGAGAGCTTAACACATCTCAGCATGAACTGCAGTATGACAGCACAGGCTGTAGCACCAGGCCTTAGCTAAAGCTGAATAGGCTTCATAAAATTGTGATTGTAATTCTCCCCAGTCCAGCCTCTAAATGAAATGACAGCCTCTGGGACGACACTTCGGCTGCTGCTGCTCGAGGCATAGTGATTTGCAATTCTAACTAGTGATGCTCAAAAAAAAGCGATCATGGGTTCACAGGGGCAAATCATGCCTGACAAACCCCATCTCCTTCTGTGACAAAGTAACCTGCTTGGTTGATGCAGGGAAAGTGGTGAAGATTGTCTACCTAGACTTCTCAAGGCTTTTGACACAATCCCCCACAGTCTCCTCCTAGAGAAACCGACACGTTACAACCTAGACAAGTGGTCTGTGCGGTGTGTGGGGAAGTGGCTGACAGGCTGTACCCAGAGGCTGGTAGTCAATAGCTCTTTACAGTAGACTGAGTGAGTCTCCGGGGACTGAGTGAGACTCGCCCCTCCTTTGGGTCGGTGGTATCTTGGGCACTCTGCTGGGG
>JAAGNO010021382.1:0-44791 GCA_033439905.1 Ceryle rudis | reverse complement strand
GGAGTACCCGAAGAGGACTCTGTCTGTTCTGCCTTCAATCCCGGTCTGTGTGTTACTGAATCCAGTACCAGAATCCAGATCCTGAGCACAGCTCCTCTCTGCTGCAGGGCCCAGTGTAGGAACTCTCCTGGTGCCTGCTCCACAGCATCAGTGGTGACAGTGATGTAATTGCCATCAAGGGGGGTTGGTTCAATACTGGTTTTGTACATATTTGTATATATTCCTTTTATTATTGTTATTATTTTAATTTTCATTAAAGCTGTTCTAGTTTCCTTTTCTAATTGATAAATCTGTCTCCCTTATTCCATTTCTCTTCCCCTTTGGGGAGGGAGGGGGGTTAAAAGAGAGCATCTGTTATAGGACTAAGGGGCTGCCCTGACCTTAAACCATGACAATAGGTGATGGCTGTAACCATCTGCACTGTAATTTGTTTTTCTGTCTTGGAGATTTCTTTAACAGATTAGCAACACTTCCCTCTGAAGATAGTGGGAGTTCTGCTGGAGGGGCTGGGGCAGGGAGTTGAGGGGTTTTTTTGGTAGGACTTCATGTGAAAAAATCTAACAGTATTAACTTGCATGCACAGAATCAAATTCTTTGAGCTAGAGTTAATATTTTTGCAAGATTTCTTGTTTTCCATTTAATGACTCAGAATGGACATATTTACTATGGAATCACATAGGAAACAGAGCATGCATCTGTCTTATTAGATACCTTTTAGAGTCTTTGAGGATAAATTCTGATTAGCATATGCCAGCTACTGCACAGTAAGTAGAAAATACTGGCAGTATTTAGTACAAGACTACCTCAGTGGGAAACATGGACAATGCATTTTTTCATATAGCCAGAGGTGTCTGTCAGAAGTTGACTCTGTGTGGTAAGCTCTCTCTTCAGTCAGTCCTGATGAGCACAGATGAAATACACATTTCACTTCAAGGGAATGTACATATGTATTGAAAATGTGTGAAAATTTAATGAAATTGCAGCTTTTTGCACGAGGGATTTCTCTGAAGTGATAACGGTTTTTGTGTGTAATTTTCTGTGCAATCTGAGTCTTCCCTTGAATGCTGTGCTGCATAGGAAAGCATTTGTGTGTTCAAAAGTGTGACAATTACATTTAAAAGTAATTGTTAGCCTTATAAGCCTGCCCTTTAAAAGTAATGTTGGCTTCACAAAGGTGAGAGCTGCCTTCATGAAACCTTATAATGTGAAGTAGGTTCATAGGGGAAACTCTGCAAGTTGATCATAACCTTTCCTTGTCTGAAACCCAGGCAAAGCATGAATAAGGTAAAGTATATTCTTACTGGAAGGTGTGTTCCAGAGCATTTCTTGAGAGGATATGAGTATTGACATCTTCATGATATGAAAAGAAGTTTCTTAGGCAAATTTGCATGATACAGAGTGCATGTGGAAAGGGATCCCCATGGATGTGATTCATCATCATACTCAGAGTATCTTGAGAAGATTTTTGCTGTCATCAATGAAAGGTTAGACTTACTAGTTAGAGAAAAAACATTGTGTGACTGTGCTGTAACCTTTACAGAAAAACCCACTCATGTAGGGGAGGAAAAAAAAAAAAAAGTAGTATTGTTCTGACCTGTTTATGGCAATGCTGTTATTACAAATCAGTATCAGTCTTCTAAGCTTACAATTTGGTAACATCCACAGTCGATATCAAGATTTGTCCCTGTATACCATTAGTGGCAGCAGGTACCAGAACATGAAATTTTGGAGTCCTTCCAGCAATGGGGAAACCACTTGAGAAAACCTGTAAGAATATAATATTTTTTGGATATATCTCTTAGTAGCTCTGTGACTCCAGCAGAGGAAGATAGGCAGCATCAAGTTTACTCATTGCAGTTTTGCTTAGGTAAAAATACCTCAACTGTTGCTCTTGAAAATGAGAAAGAACCTAAGATTTTGTTTGTCTATTTTGTTGTTTTGTTTTGTTTTTTTAATGGTATTAAAAAATGGTGAGTGCTCTGGTGAGAAATGTAACTTAAGGTAGACTTCATTAGATCTAATATACCATGACACCTTATATTAAAACTCATTAAAACCCACAATATTAAAAATATCTTCCTTTTTTGTTTCCAGTTAAGTGCATGTTTGGCTTGTGCATGGGAACAATACTGTGCCAAACACATCATCTAAGGAAAAACATCATACATGTTACCAGGTTTTTGTTGTCACCACAGGGAAATAGTAACTCTATCAAAAGAACAGTTAGGGCTTATTTTATCACACAGCAGGTTTGAAAACATGTCTTGCTTGCATGGAGTTCATGAGGAGCAGACATAATAATCCCAAATGTATTTTGTGAATACTTCAGTTATTTGTTTACTCTTTTAGTTAAAAAGCTTACTATAGTAACTTGTAATGCAGTACTGTAGGAACCATTTTAAGTTTAATGAGTTCATAATTAATTGATTTGCTTGCGCTGGCAAGATTCACTGTGATTGAAATGTGGTGTGGTGAGAAGTGACTACACCAGCCATTTTACAGACCTTAGCAGTCTTGTATGATCACCCATCTGAGTATAAGTTAGGCTTCAGTGCTGTTTGTTTAGTCAGAAGAATGTCTTATTAGTTGAATAAGTAATTTTTCAGATATGCATTTATGTTTACAGTTCAAAAACCTTGGGAGCTGCACACCTTCAGCAAGAATCGCTATCATTGCTTGCTGTTATAGTGTGGCCATCCTAATTTCTATGCATTAGCTTCCATAAGGTGAATTCAGAAACTGCAGTGCTTTCTTTGACTTACCTGCTCCTGCTGTCATCTAGATTTAAGTCCTCTGTACTATAACAGGCCCATCAAACCATTTTGCTGGTAAATATTTGAAGTGCTGAGCATCATAGCTGTAATAATACCTTTACAACTTCTTTTTCCTTCCATCTATTTGTGTCTCTGGTCTTCATGTCTGCTACATACATGCATCTCAGATTGTCATGTCTCTGTAAACTCTGTTGCAGTGAAGTATTCTTTACAATAGCAAACAATTTAGTTATATTTCTTGTGGCCAGATGTGTGCTAGTCTGAAGTTTGCAGAAGACCATATTAACCCTGCTTCTGTATAGACTCCTTGAAAATTGTAAAGTGACAATACTGAGCTCTCTCTCTTGTTGTCATCCAAGTATGCCAGGTCCGCCCAGCCTGCAGCCAAGTGTACAGTTTCTTTCACTCTGCTGACCCCTCTGCCTGCAGACTTGAACCATTACTGGAGAAAAGATTCCACCTCCTGCCTCCATTCAGTGTCCCACGGTACCAGAGACACCCACTAGGTGATGGAAGATCTCATCAGTTAGGTACAGTGCCTATTTTCAGAGCTCTCCTTACCCATTGTTCTCTTAAACAATCTCTCCTTACACAGCTCAAGAATATTTGAAATACCAATGTGCTAAAATGCTAAAAACAAGTCGCCTGTGACAGAATGGCACAGACATATTTAGTCAGTGCAGAACCAACGAAGATTACCAAGAAAAAAATTATTCTTGCATATAAAGTTTGTGATACTAGTTGCGTTAAAGAGGAGTTCGAAGGGGATATACCACTGCTTTAATTGAAGTGTCACTTGCAAACTTACATGTCTTTGACTACCATTTAAACAATTTATTTTTACAATTAGTTGACCTTTGCCTGGATCTTCAGATATTATTTCTCTTGGTCACTTGCGTTTGGTATTTTTGTGGATGTTTACTAGGATAAATAAGAGCATTGGGCAAATTCTTTTGTTTGCTCTTTTCCTAGGTAGGCTATTAAACAATATTTACGTTGAGTAATAAATGTTTGAATCCAGGAAGAAATGGGAATCGACTTACTTGTGGGTACAAAAGAGGAAGATGTGGAAGAGTAGGGTGTTAATAGACGGAATTGTGCTGTTTTGACTTAATAAAAAATAAGATAAAACCACGCAGGTGCAACTTGTCTTACCTTGTCATATTATCTAAAAAAGAAATTTATTAGTATGTATCTGTATATGCATGCATGTTAGATTTATTCTTTTTGCTACAGATCCAGACATGAATTCAGGCCTCAGCAGAATATTTCAAAAGGCTTTTCATGATTCAGAGTTCAGAGGCTAGAATATAAAATGACAGTGTTTTCTATTTGTTGGATCTAGGAGAATCATATTGTAGTGAACCTGTTCTGTGCAATAGGATACACACAACTTACTTGTTTCATCTGCTAAAACATGGTGTACATTGGATGAAAATCAGTTTGAATCTGATTAAACCAATGTTTGAAAAGCAGTAGTTGATCTTGAGTTGCAGAAGGTTGGTTTCTGGCCAATGGACATGTAGAGATGTTGTGGACTCTCCTTCTCTGGAGACTTTCAAAACCTACCTGGATTTGTTCCTGTGCAGCCTGTCCTGGGTGAACCTGCTCTGGCAGGGGGGTTGGAATAGATGATCTCCAGAAGTCTGTTCCAACACCTACCATTCTGTGATTCTGTGAAAGCACTGCCAGGCAGGCAGAGCAGGTGGAGAAACATTTTTATTCATAACTCTTTCATCTATGGTGATTGTTGACAGAAGACATAGCAGTAGATGTTCAGACAAAAGTGCAATTTATTAATTGATGGAGGGGTTTTTTTTTACTATAAGGCCAAGGTACAAAGTTCAGGTTATGTTACAGCCCAGAAAAAGCTATGCTGTCTTGATCTTCCACTAAACAGCAGCTTTCTCAATTGCTCCCTAATTGATGTTTCATAATCCAAGTGGTCTTGTAGCTATTATAAGTGAACCTTAGCTTTGTGACAGGTCCCTGATCTACCACCAGCTCTTTTCATCTCCATCAAGCTTTCCTGTAGCCATACATAGCTTTTCTTACTGTATGGCATCAAAAAGATTCACTTGAAATAACATTACACTGCAGTTTCTTTAAAGAAAACTCAAAGCACAAGTTCCCATGGAAACTACAATTGAACATGTTCTGTCCAATTATATACTCATCACAAAGCATTAGAATTTAACTGTTTCTCCGATTCAGTTGCAGGGCAGCTCCTGTGTTCATTCTAGCCATGTCAGCCTTTTGGAAGGGAGGACATTGTAGAGAGCTGTGCTGCTGTTTCTTCTCATGTAATGGTGACAAGTTTTACCAGTTCTGATAATCTGTTGACACGCTTTCAGTGTATTTTTTTAAGGAATGGAGTCCTTGAAAGCAGCAAATTCTTGTTGTGTTCTCCTTTGTGCACTGTTGAGGTATTAATTGCATTGAGACTGAAGAAGATTTCAAAAGTTGAATAGAAATTTCTTTCAGGCCTCCACTATATAAAGAACTGTGTGACATATTCCCCAGCCCAAGATACCTGAAATATAAGCACAGCATGATTACGGTTAGCTTGTCTGAATGGGAATGAAATACACTCAGAAATAGATCAATGCATCATCCAGGGCTGCCTGCTTTCTTTTGTATTGTGTGCATTGAACTGGGTCTCTTTTTTCTTTTGTTCACTGTTTTAATCTCTCCAAGAGGTTTGTTTTCTGAAAAACTACATTGAGGAGTCAGATGCTTTTGATACGCACTTTGCTGTATATCCTATCTCTCAGTTGAAGTTCTTCCTTTCCTACGTGCAGGAGGGATGTGCAGGCTGCTTCAAGCAAAATTTTCAGTACTGCTTTTATTTAAATGCACATCTATTATTACGTTTTATAGCACCTGAGGAGGAAGGCTGTGTTCATTAAATAGAAGTGTTAGCCATGGCAAATAGCTTTGTCAGGGTGGCATGGAATAAATGACCATTCTGTTCCATTTGGTAACATGCCAACCAATATATAGCTTTGCTGAAGGTTCTCTTTCCAAAGTCATTTTACTAGTGTCAGGAAGAGAACAAGGGAAGTATCACAGAGTCCCAAGACTGTGTAGCTCTTCTTAGAGAATTACTATAAGATGGAGTGTGAAGTAAAATAGCCTCCTAACATCATATACCAGTTTGGAAGATCTTGGCCAAAAGCATTCGGTGCCGTTGCATTCTGATGGCAGCAGAATGTGCTTTCTCCATTTAGTCATGCTGTCTCATGCTGTTGCCCTGCCTAAAGAAGTTTCATCCATGGTCATTAAATTGGGTATTATTCAGGAAAATGATCATTAGCTCTGTATTATAAATAAATATACACACACGCACACTTGCTAGTTTCAAAGCCACGTTGTTCATCTCATTTTCTTTTTTAAAATTGTTTTTATTTCTGTAACCTGCAGGTGATGCCATCCATAATCACAGTGCTCTGTTCCTTGAGAACAGCTCTTTGAACATACTTTTCTCTCAGGAGAGGCCTGGATCTCCAGATGCATCTCATCAACCGCAAGGAAACACGAGAAAGTTGAGTTTGGCAAGCACAAACAGTGAAAACTCAGGGTCAACAGAAAGCTTGCCTTCAGCGTACCTCACCAACAGTGAGTGAAGTCTGGTGCCATGTGCTGTTTGATGTGTCAGTGACCCTTCACTCTACAGCCTTACTGTGGAAGAGTTTGTAATGAAAAGGAGAAAAAGCTGCTCAGAAATTTGGGGAGAATGCAATTCTAAATATCACCATTTAAATAACACAATTTAGCTTTCTCTGCTGTTTGTAATTAAGTAGATAAAGTAATAGAAGTGAAGTCACAGTTTTATATTAAGGTGCCCCTCATAAATAGTCATTAAGGTTTCATACTAACTGGTGTTTAGAGGCATGTTCCTAGCATGAAGAAATATAGATAGGTAAGAGTTGTTACCCATAATTAAAAGTGCTATAAATCATTATATTGTCCTGTTATAAACTGTAGTCATATATAAATGTTCCATTTGCTATTTGGGAAGTATTTTCAATTCTTAATCTATAGCACAATCATAAAAGAACTAATCCTTCACTGTACATTTTCTGTGAACCAGGAAGCAATGGGAATCATGCTGAACTGATTTCTGCTTCCTGCATCTTGGACCCAAAAGAACTGCTTAGATTGCAGACATTTAAGTGATGATGCAGTCCGTGAAAACAGTACTTCTGTGTTTGATAGATACCTTTAACTGACTCTAAATGTCAAGATTAAAAAAGCAGAAGACTTGATTCAATTATCTAGCTTACAAATGAAGACAGCAAGAGATTTATTAAGAAAATAACTTACAGAAATGTAATGCTATTTTGTTTGGGTTTTTTGTAGTTACTGCAAAATGGTGGGGAACAAAACGAATAGATTATGCCTTGTACTGTCCAGATGTGCTGACAGCCTTTCCAACTGTGGCCCTGCCACACCTCTTCCATGCCAGCTATTGGGAATCAACAGATGTTGTGGCCTTCATTTTAAGACAGGTCATTGATTTTTTTTTTTCCTCTGCAACAAATAACTTTGTTAAGTGCATCTTTCAAGGGTGATCAGTCTTTTAATCTTCAGTTCAGTTAGATGGCTAACTGTGGTTATGTCACATACAACAGGATATAGGAGTGACAGATGTGGATTTATCTGAGAGGTGAAGGGGACAGTGAGCTCACGATTAGCACTGCTAGCTGGTGTTCTTACTACTGACTGTGTGACTGGGAATGATGCACTGTCATACATATCTTAGTCAACCCTCCCGTGCCCCAGATCAGTATAACCCTGTACTATATATTAATTTCCTCCTGGTTTTGAAGGAATAGTCTATCTCCAGCCTTACTTAATTATTTATTTCCCTGCTAAATATCAAATTATTAGCATACATTTGATAATAAATTAGCAATTTGAAAGTAGTGTTCCCATAAGAAAATCAAGTCTGTCCTGTAACTATACTGTTTTGAGGCATTGCATGCACGGTCTCCTTAGAATTCATTTCTGAGTCATATGATGGCTCTCTTGTTCCTACTGTGTCAGTAATTAGACAGCAGCTTGCAGTGACTTAGGGAAAATGGAGTGCTCTGAGCTCTAGAGAAAGGGGTGAGGCTAAGAAATCGCACCTGGAGCAAAAAAAAAAAAAAAATTAAGTGATGTTCAAGTTAAATTTGCAGGACAAGTGTCCCTTCAAGAACCCAAAGTGACCTTCACCCAAAAGCCAGTCACAAGTAGTTTAATTTAGATTAACCCAAGAATCAGTGTGGTTTTTATATCCAGTAAATAATGAACCCGCTGCTGCCAGGCAAACAGTGGAGAGAATAATGCAGTTACTTTTTTTTTCATTAAATCACTTTGGCAGATGTTGGTGTGTTTGCCTCTCTCACAACTCCTGGTCTCTTGAGTATTCCTTCTACCTCCTGTTCCCAGTGCTGGTGTCAATGATTTTAGTTCCCTGGAGGCTAACCTGGTAGCTCCTAGGAATGGAAGCTAAGTTCCTAAGTTCCTAAGTTCCATCCAGTCCAGAGCTGCTGCAGAGTTATACTGTGCAATTGTACTGAGCCCCCATCTTTGTATGGCAGTCTATGAGCGGAGTGTGCAGCAGACAATCTGTCTGGTGACTGGACCACTTCTGGAGTTTTTGATTGCTGGTTTTAATTGATGAAGTTCTAATAATCCTTCAGCTTTTTGCTGTCCTTTCAGAGCACTTTTTAATATACCTGATTCCAGTCAAAATGTATCATTAAGCAATGGAGAATTTTGAAACCTAATTGAAAAGAAAACTAGTTTTAAGTAGAATCACCTTAATCAAGGCAAAGCAAAAGTTGCTGAAGAGTTTTTTCTATTAAGAAGTACAGTCTTCAGGACTGGAATCTTAATTGATGTTTATCCTAAAGTAGAGGAGAGGTTTCTACTGGAAGTGACAGGGTGCAACTCCCTGTTCAAGGGCCCTAGAGTGTTGTACATAGATGTTTCTCCTCTCCTTCACAGCTATCTTACAGCTCTTGTCATCTCATCTTTTCTCTCAGGATGTTTCTTGCCTTGACTCAGTCAGAACATTCTCCCATCTTTCCTTTCTTAAAGCTTAGAGTAGAAATAATAGTATGAGATAGAGAGCAAGAGAAAGCACAGAACCTGAACAGAATGGGTTAACTGCAAGGGAGGTGTGCACCTAGTATGTAGCCAGCTATAGTTAGCCAATCTGCATAAGGCTTGGCACATGTAGCAGGTAGGTGTTAACCAATAAAATAATTTCGATGTGCGCATGACCGGCCTGACAGACTATATAAGCACGTACTTGTGAAGCAATAAACGAGAATGACATGTAGCCATATTGGTGTGATTGTCGTTACTTGGCTGGCTTCCCGATGGGTCTCTCTTCAATCTGCCTTGCTAAGGCTGAATGCAGCAGAATTTTACTCAAGGGACTTCATATGAGATACTTTTCAAAATGATTCTAGGCCACTCTTCCAGAGAGGGCACCCAAGGAGGAAAACTTCAGCACAGTCAACTAACTGTTCAACTTTAGTAAATTTTCTGCTAGTCTGTGAAAGAGACAGACTAAGATATTTCTCATTCAAAATGAAGTAGCCTCATGCTATCCATGATCCCAGGGCATAACCCATGGATTACAGTAAGACAGGGCTTGTGGTTTCAATTGAAACAGGACATAAACCACAGATTCTGAAATCTGTGGGTTGTGTCCTGAAATCTCAGTTGGGCATGCAAGTTTCTTGGTAAGTGTGTGATATTTAGGTTGTAAGAATGTGAAGCTTGCATGACACAATAGGGTTCTGCATGTTCACAATTTACAGTGCTCTTCAGATGTTACTAGCCACAGGCCGAATCCTGAGCCTATCACCTACTGCCCTGGTGAGTAATAATATCAATAAGTGATCAGAACCATTCTGTCTGGGTATATGTGTAGAAGATCAGTACAGATGGAGTCAGGAATCTGACCTCTGCCTCATAAAGGACATTAAAAAATATTTCTGTGGTCTTAAGCTGGTTTACTCACTTTGCAGACCATGAGCAGACAATGTGACTGTCACTTGATACCATCCTAATGTTTTACCATTAGGAAGAATGTGCAAGCTCTATTGTGAATGGAAAAGCTATTCAGTAAGTACTTGAGATTGTGTTGGTCAGCAAAGCAAATGCAGTTTGTTGATAATGTTAACACGTGGCCTATACCTCTTTCTACTTTCATTGTGCTTTTGGTTCTACAGTGTCATTCAGCCGGGGCAGCAGTTACTTTCCCTTTATTTCCCAAGTAGCAGTACTCCCCAGGCCACACACTGTTTATTAAATTATTAATATAATTTCAGGTGATGAGGTATGAAAATGTAAATTTCAAGGAAAATGACAACCTGGATCCAGCAACACTAAATCTGTCCAATCCACGAGAAAAATGGCTACGCAAAAGGACACATGTCAAATTGAGAGTAAGTATAAATATGAATATATGTGGCAACTGTAAAACTTGGGTTTGTCAGCAATTTAAATGGAGTTTGATATCCCAAAGTGTGAGTTCGTGTAGCTGAATATTACTAAAAATCTGAAAACTGCTAAATAATCAAGAGGCAAACAAATTAACTGTTAGAAAATAGGTACAATTCATTCTTGGTTTGTCACTACGTGTTGGGAGAAAGTGTATTTCTTTCTTAAAGTCCCTCTGTTATTTAAAGTTTCAGTTAAGCAAAGTTGTTGTTCTATTTTTTTATATGCTAGGTGAGTCCTTAGCTCCAGAAAAAAAGATTTTCTTCATTCTTCAGATGCCAGTTCATTTAGATGTTTGTTAAGATGCATGTATCTTGCACATAATCATGTGACTATAGCACCACTTGAAGTGAAAGATAATTGGCATTTGCTTAAATGTTCTCTCTTGTTTGGTCATCTTGAGTGCTTTCACTAGACAGTCTATTCAGGAACCCACCTTTACTGGAAGCATGGCTCCATCTGAAACAGGAACCCAGTATTGCTAGTGCTCTATGGTACATTGTGATGTAGCTCAGACACACTGTCCCAGACTGTGTTTCTGTGTCACCGTGCCTAATAACTTGAGACAGTGGCCTCACTGCAGAAGTAAACACTGCCCTTCCCACCTCCTGCTCTTATTTCAGAATGTGACAGCTAATCACCGAGCTAATGATGTCATTGCTGCAGAAGATGGTCCTCAGGTACTAGTTGGACGCTTTATGTATGGACCTCTGGACATGGTAGCTTTAACAGGTGAAAAGGTAAAGTCTGAGTAATCAAATTTCTTTTTTTTCTGAATCATCTTTTACTAGAAACAGTTGCTGAATGTAGCACATGCCACCACTTTGGCAAAAATACGCTCTAAGTGGACTTTTTGATAGCTGATCTTTTCCTCAGCTCTTATTCTTCTTACATGATGCTGGCCGTCTCCTCTGGTTAATGATGAGTGTGCTGTGCAGTGATTTCTGAACCTGTCATCCGATTGTACCACCTGCTGGAGAAAATTAGCTTTTTGAGCAAGGAGGACAAAGAGCTTCATAGTGGTTGGCAAATCACTAAAAGAAAAATGTATATCCTCCTATCCAGGTAAGACAGCTAGATAAAGGAATAGGGATTCTAGAGGCTAGGTGAGTGCTCTTTCTCATATATGTGGAAGAGTAAAGATTAGTTTTAGAGTTTAAGTAGTAATGTGACATGATTGGAACTGTTGCTACTGAAGCTTCCTGCAGTAGCAAGCCTTAAAGCTAACAAAGCTAAGCATTAAGTGAACAAATTTGTTCATATTCAGTGCAACTATAAGATTATTTTTTTTGTGGAAATGAACAAAGCAGTGCTGCTGAGCTGAGTATAAAACTGAAGTGTGGTGGCTTCATTTATCCTGTTCTGTGGGTGCCCATTCTGCTAAAATGCAGCACTGACCTGATCCCTCTAGGGATCACCCTGCTGACAGTGTGCTTCCTTTGGAGTACATTTGCTAGTGCAGATGGCAGGGATGGATGTTTCTGGAAGCATATTTCTGATGTCCATACTTCTGTCATAGCTAGGCTTTGTTAGTCAACTCCTTAAAGCGTAAGTGATGTGCTGCTTCCAAGATTTTTGTCATAGCATTCAACATACCTGTGCTGATACACATCCAACTGTCCATATAAGTTATATTTTAAGACCATAACTGCTTCAGTCTTGTCCCATATGATTTGTAAAAAAACGTAAAGCAGCCCCATCACTTGAATTTACATGCAAGACAGGATCAGAGATTTTGTTTGTTTTGAAGAATTTCATCACAACTCTTTATTAGCCTATATAAGTTTCTTCAATCTGATCACATTTTATTCATTGGTAAGGTTCTTCTGACACAGTGATGAATAGGGCATCAAAGGGGTCCTATGAAGAACACTGAAATTTTATGCTTTCAAGACTTAATTATTGTTTTGTCTTTGTGCCATTTTTCAAATTTAAGTGCAAAATGTCATTTAAGTGTGTCTGAGTGTATTGAATTGCACTGAAGGAGTTCAGTTATGTCTACAGTCAGGAAGACTGCAAATCAAAGCTGTGTATGTAAAGAATCTCCTGGCATACATTATTTGTCCCTATATCCTAGCAATGCCAGAGGTCAAAAGTTTCACACTGTTGTAACTGGTACAGTGCAGAAATTAGAATCTGGTTTTACCACATGACCATTGAATCTATCCAAGGAAAGGCTTTCCCTCTACCACCATCCCTAGTAGGAATTACAGCAGGGGAAGGATTTATGTCAGTTAGCAGTGTGGCCTGCAGACTTGAGCTGATAAACCTTGAAGCGTTAGTTGCATATGATAAGTGCACTTGATCTGCTCTGTCACATCATGGTGATGTGACATGCTTCAGCAGGCAGGAAATTTCCCTTGAACCTCATGTCTCATCTGTTTTGGGTGGCTCTTGTTGAGGCACAACAGAGTAGTGATAATGAGGATAAGACCATCTTGTCAAGACAAGAATACAGGAGCTAAAGCTTCTCTGAGGGTCTCTGCCAGTCACATCCTGTCATGCTCCCATGGAAGTGGACCCCTAGGTAATCTCAGCCTCACTCTGTTGACCAATTAGAAAATGTTTTATTAACCTGAGATGGGCTTGACATGTGAGTTTTTATTGAGGCAAGGATCAGTCCTGGAGACTACTCTTGTTTTCCCAAGAATTCCTAAAATGACCGTGCTGGGCTTTTTACAGGTTTGTAGATTGATTCTTTTTGGCCCTGTGTCTTCTACTGAGATGAATTTGGGTTAGTAAAAATGACAACATGTTCAGTGTTCTAAATGCTGCAAATGCAAACTAGGCAGAGGACACATTTCAACATTTCAGTGCTTTTACTGAGGCCAGAGGTGTCTCTCTGGGATTTACTTAACCCATTATTTTCTGGGCATTGTGGTCTAATATTTTTTCCTCCCTACATAAGTTATTGTGTGCTGGCTGGTTGCCTTGAAGTCATATTCCCATTTCAGAAGGATAGGGACAAACAGTAAACTGTGTTTCTGCAGTGGGAAAACAGATTCATATTATGCTTCAGTATTGACTCTGGTCATTAAAATATCTTGAAAGAAATTTCTAAGTAAAAATGTTAAGATTATTACGAATTATTTCAAAGGGGAGAATTCCACATTTAGTGATGTATTACTGATAGTTTGCATTCTAATTCTGAGAGGTTTCAAAACTAATAGAAATATTATCTGTAGTTTTTTTACACTTGTATATTGTCCCTCCAAAGATCTCAAGTAACTACATAATCTCTTGATGTGGGGAGGAAAAACTCATCCAGAACAATTTAATGACCGCAGTCAGCAGAATGCTGTTCTAGTAGCTTCACATTAAGTAAACCCTTTGATCTTGGTAACACTTCTGGTTCAGCAATACCTGTCATTTCTTCCTTGCACCAAAGCTTATCCCTTAGAGAAATTAAGTTCTGAATGTCATCAATGCAGAATAAATTTACTGTTATTCATAGTTACATCCCAATGTCATGTAATGTCATTATGTCTCGAAAGAGCATATCTGCAGAGCTGTCAAGAATATCCACACAAACAGCGTGATTTCAGAAGCTGCTAGTGAGTCTTTTAGAGTATCTGGCTGCATTTTGAACATTCACAAAGTTGACATAAACCTTGTATGCCTAAGTTCTGTAACAATTGAGTACAGAAAGAGAGCTTGGCAGATACCTCCCTCAGATTTACTGATTTAGTTAGTGCTAAAAAGTGCCAGTTCAAGTCAGGCAAGCTATTTCACACACTCTGTTAATTTTGAAGAACTATTTCAGTTGAAGAAAACCATATTGATGAAACCTTTTGAAAAAAAAAAAAAAAAAATCTTGATAATTTGAAGTGTTTAGGTTTTGCATTTGTAGACAAGGTTATGATTTGAGAAGGAATTCAGTTTGCTAATAACCAGATGAAATTTTCTGTTTTGTCAGTTTAGTATGCAAAAACATAATATACATATGCAAACTGAAATATCTTTCTTCTAGTTTAGTGTTTCTGCCAAATGTCTGAGCTCTATACCCTCATGTGACACCTGCAGTGCTAAGCTGAGTGCTTTAAATGATGAAGGCGATAAACTCTTTTATCATGTGTTAGGAAGCATTTTCTAATCAAGTGGATCCTCCATGAAGTTTTCCTCAGTTTTGAAGTTCCTTCAAACTTCCTTGTAAGCTTTTGGTACAAGCCCTAGTTGGACATACTAATGTGATCTAGGGCTTGTAAATAAGGGATGTGTTGCCTGCTGTCACACTAGATGACTGTTTTTGTTGTTTCCGCAGGTTGATATCTTCATAATGACTGAACCATCATCGGGTAGGTGGGTGTACTTTGATACAGAGATATCCAACAGCAGTGGCCGGATATCCTACAACATACCCGAACAGAAGAGACTGCGAGTTGGTGTGTATCCCATCAAAATGGTGGTCAGGTAATAGCTCCAAGCTGGAACTACAGCTGTGATGGGTTGTTGTTATCAGGAAGACAGTGAGGTGTGTAAGATCGAAGGGGTTGTGGAGGAAGATTTTGGTCAATTAGTTACCTCTTCTTGGTCTTGTCATTGTGTTGTGAGCTTAGATTTGAAGCAGCGATCATCTGTTTATTTGCCAGTTTAGATGTGCCCAGACCAATGTTTTTTTCCCTACTGCAACAGAAATCCTCAGTGCATTTCAGTTTAGGAGCTCTTGTTCTTGTAAACTTCAGGGACTGGATGAATGTAATCAGTCTTTTTGTGGCAAGAATGTATGCCTTGGGGTATTTTGCAGCCTGTTCACTGGGGAGAAGACTGCTGAAGGGTGTAGCTTTGTGTTCTTCAGACTGATAAGCTTATTAACATTAGAGGATGTACTGCCTTGCTTTCAGTCGCCTGCTTGTGATGTCAGGGTGATCAAAAAAGTTACCTTAATTCTGTTCTCAAGGCCATGCTTCTAAATTGGGAAAACAAACAAAAGCAGAAACAAACAAACAAACCCAAACAAATTTAAAAACAAACAAAACAAAACACAGCACCTGAAAATAACAATTCATTGAAGTAAAATCAGTCAACTCTCCTAGCTCTCCAGCATTTCTTAAAAGTCTCTATACTAAGTAAAGCATGAAGAATGAAGATATGTGAAGTGAAATTTGTTGGCTTAGATACAGGACTAGGGTGCCCATGCTTTTAAAAAAACTTGGACTTTAAAATAAGTTCAGTTTTATATAATACCGGTTTTGGGTTAATATTGCATTTAGAATTAAATTGCCTAGCCACTTAGGAAGTAGCTTTACCACTTCCTTTGAATCCCTACTTTGGAGGCGAAATCAGTGGGGTGAATTTAGATGAAAGATAATGTGTTTAACCAAGTCCAATGTCAATTTAAAATCTTATGTAGCACTAATTGAGGAGGAAGGAGTGTTTTAACTCAGTGTAATAGAACAGACAATCAATTCAAGAAAAGAGAGTTACTTAAAAATGAATTAATGTGTATTCAGAAGCTAAGCTCCCATGGGCTTTTAGACTGCAGAAGTAAGTTTCAAACAGGAATGAAAGAAGTTATCCTATCTTTGCTCATCAATGTGTGAACATATATTTTAAGAATCTTCATCACCAGATAAAAATTCTAGACCACACAATAATCATATTTCTAAAGGAAAGAAGATCTGGTATTCAGATTGCTTTTTTTAGGGAGTATGAGGTCATGGGATGGTAAGAGCTTTGGATCCGGATTGGCATTCCCATTATAATTTGCAAGGATAAAGGGATGGGTAATGCGACTATTACCAACTCTTTATTTAATGGAGAAAAGCTGATTTGTGTAAGTACCTGCCAATACAAGGTGCATATCAATTCTTCCCTTGTGATTTCTAATAGTTTGCCCGTAACTGTAGGCCCCTGGAAAAAAGTGTAGCTAATTTCTGTGTGCTATGTGTATATACGTGCGTGTGCGCATATATATAGAGCACTCATGTCTTGTGTACGTATGCAGACATATATATGTAGATAGACAGATAGCATGTTTGAGTAGTAGTTTGAGTACTTCAGGCTGGTTTGGGCTTTTTTTCTTAGTTCTTTTAGGTACACGTCTGATTTCTTATTAAAGTCACCTTCTCAATTTTTCCTTGGAAAGCTATTTCCTAAAGTGTAAGTTTTAATTGCCCCATATAGAACTAAAATCAGTAGCCCCATTTGACAGCAGTCTTTGAAGCTGTAGATCCAGACCGATCTAATTTCAGGTCTTAAGTAGAACCAGGCACAAAATATATTCTGACATTTTGCTTTTTAAATGTATTTATTACATTAACTCTTCAGAGGAGACCAGAGCAGTGCTGCAAGTTACCTGACTGTGCTTCCCCGAGGAATGGAATGTGTTGTGTTCAGCATTGACGGTTCATTTGCAGCAAGTGTTTCAATTATGGGAAGTGACCCCAAAGTCCGAGCTGGGGCTGTTGATGTTGTCAGGTGAGGTTTGCATACTTCACTTTTTAAGTCTCCAGCGTAACTGTTTGAACACAATAGGAAAGAAGAGGGCAGAATAGTTGGGGGTTTTTTACTAAATGGACAACAATTCTTTAAAGGATGGGATTCTTTGTAGATACTTTTCTGTATTTGCTCAGACATCATTTTTCAGGGGACTCTTAGAATCCTATGGTTTACTTGGAAATTTGTAGTTTAAGTTCCTAAAGTTGCTCCTTGGGAATACAACCTTGAAGTGTGGTGCAGTGAATTAATAATGATCCCACGTGCCACTGTGATTAGCAAAGAGTGTATTTTGTGTTTCATTAACTTCAAATAAGGACATACTTCTACTTCAATAATACCAAGTGCCATGAATGTGGGACCATTTTTTTTGAGGAAAAATTAAAAGGCCTTTTAATCCATTCTTGCAAGCCTGTTAATATCACCCTGAATGGAAATACAGCTCTCATTTTGGAACTTGCATGGGAATGGACAGATGTCAGTTTTCAAGAGTTTCCACTCCCTAAAGTTGAAAAGGCAGGAAATCTCATTGAAGGTTTCAAAGGTAGCAGGACTTGATACATAGCAAGGTCTATTTAAAAACATTTTTAAATAGCTTTCATATTTTATATAACATATTGTATAAGAATTTCTCTTGCTTCCCTCCATCTCCCTCAAGATGCAGACATTATTACTTAATTTCTTGATAGGAGCAGAGACTTAGATTTCAACTGCTTTCCGCTTGTTGAAGAATAACATCCAACTTCTAACTGGATCTGTGCTTAGAAAAGAAATGCTGATCTGACCTGTGAGTATTGTTTCTCTTTCTGCACCTACATAATTTACCTGCTGTTTCTGACAGGCATTGGCAGGATCTGGGATATCTGATTATCTATATTACTGGTCGTCCAGATATGCAAAAACAGCGTGTGGTTTCATGGTTGTCTCAACACAACTTCCCACAAGGGATGATCTTCTTCTCAGATGGACTTGTTCATGACCCACTGCGACAAAAGACCATTTTTCTCCGGAATCTCATGCAAGAGGTACTAGAAACCAGTTTATAGCCTTAAAACCTTTCTACAGAGAATGCCATTCAATGAAGTTAGAGATCTCCCTTTCTTTTCAACAGTAAATCGTAATGGCCATGAGAAAGGCTTTTTGCCATTCCTCATTTCTTTTCTTATATTTTAAAGAGCAAGGAAGGCTGATAAAACATCCAGAGGGGCCTCCTGACCTGACAAATAAATAAATTATCTTCTTGTTGTTTCCTGGGTGCCTATCTGTAGTTCTTGCTGCCATGCAGGCAGACAGAGAGCTTTCAGTGGTTTACAGAATAAGGTTGTTAACAATGAACTCACCTGCTGCTTCATTACAAAATAAGTGCCATCCTTGTAATGCATGGTTTTCAATAAATCATTCACTTCAGAACTAATATTTGTTTCAGTGCCACATCAAAATCTGTGCCGCATATGGTTCCATGAAGGATATTTCTGTGTACAATGTCTTGGCTTTGTCGCCATCCCAGATCTACATAGTTGGACGATCAACAAAGAAATACCAGGCACAGTGTCAAGTAAGTAACTCAAGCTGTTCTATTAGGAAGTCCTACGGGGAACAAGGAAATGCATGTGTGTGTGAATGAATGAGCAAACACACCACCACGAGAGAGAAAAAAAAAAAGATAAAAAGCAGAGTCAGTGTTTCAGAGGAAGAAGGGCAGTTTTGGTTTCAGATGAGGCATTTTGTGGCAGGGTGAATAGCAAAGAGAATAAAGTGGTCATAGGTTGTATCTGCAAGCGCACACATTGCGTATTGCTGAATGTCAAAATGGAACAGGTCACTGGAAAAAAAAAAAAAGTGAGGGGAGAGGAGTATTAGTGCACTGCAGGTATCTTTGGGATGCGAAAGGTTGGAACATAATGTCTCACAGAACTCATAGGTTGAGGCAGCAGTAATTTGTCACTCCCTTTCTTTCCTTCCTATTTCAGTTCCTCAGTGAAGGTTATGCAGCCCACTTGGCCTCGCTGGAGTTCAGTCTCCATTCACGACCCAAAAAGAACAACTCTCGAATGATATTGCGAAAAGGCAGCTTTGGCCTTCACTCCCAACCTGAGTTTTTGCGCAAGAGAAACCACCTCCGCAGAACTATGTCTGTACAGCAACCTGACCCACCTTCTTCGAACCCCAAGCCAGAGCGTGCCCAGAGTCAGCCTGAATCAGACAAGGATCATGACAGGCATTTGCCCTCCATTGCTTGGGTTCGAGGTGGAGTTCACAAATTTGAATCTGCTCCCTAGGAAGCTTGAGAATAGAGATCTTGGGTGCATCCCATTAGACTTGTAGGAATGCCTCAGAGATAATATTTAGGCAGCTTCAAACTAAGAGATTTAGAGGGGAGCCTGTACCTCAGAGTTTTCCCTGCTTTGGAATCTGCCTTCTTAAACCAACTGGGGAACTTCCAATCTGTTCCTTTTAACATGTTTATTGGGAAATTTTAAAGAAATATAAAACTCACAAGTGCTTATAACATCAAAGCAACAGAAAGTATCTTTGGTTAATTTTTTGCAACATATAGAATAAAATGCGCAATAAGAGAAAAACCTGTAACAGGCTGATTTTACTCAGAAGGATTATCATATCAGATAGCTAGCTGCACCCAAAAGAGCATAAACAGTAGGTTTATAGAGAAGGTTTACACTTTAAATAGTTGTATCTGTTTCCACTTCACTTTTGATAAAACAGTACACTTGCAAGGGAAGCAGAGGTGGGAACTACAATAATGAGTAACCAGGATTTGTACAGCAAGATGTTTTTTGGGTGACTTAAACCCAAGATTTCCTTTCAGTTTACCCTAATATTGGCACTCATACTTGTGTGAGGTGCTGGACATCAAGGAAATGAGAGAACTCCACTTATGAACCAAACCATGAAAACTTCACATTAGAAATAAGTGTCTGCCACAGTTTGAAGCAGTTAGTGTTGCTATATACAAAATAATGTGCAAGTGTACAAAGATCACATAATTTTGTGGCATTTGGTGACTGTGCAAAACGTGTGGACTACTCCAAGTAAGGAGATGGCTCTAACCACCTCAGTCCGCAAGACAGTTCCAAAGATGGTAAGTTAAAGGAAACCCTTTTACTAAGGGATCTGCAAACTTGAGAGAAATCTCTTTATTCTAACCATAATCTTTACACCGGAGGAGAAAAAAAGTAATGGAATTCCTATGGGTAAATCATTTACTTTCTCATGCTTTATACAACTGCTGTGTTAAGACAATCTGTAGCATTCAATATTTACAGCACTGGAGATTCAAAGAATGGATGTGCCAAATTACAGGTGCCAAACAGACATTTTCCTACCGATTTAAATTTCTCTCAGATCTCTCAGTGAACTTACTAGAAGTAAAATGTGTGATGTTTTCCGTAAGTGGTAATATTTCTAAGTGTTGTAGTTAGTTTAACATAGTAGCTGTTTGCAGATTCTTCATGTAGATAAATTCAGCTGCACTACATTCACCAAGAGAATTTTCATGACTAAACTGAAGCATGTTTTAAAACCTCCGGTGAAGTTACAAATGCACATTGAAAACATATAAAACAAGACTATTGACACTGAGAAAGCTTGAAGTCAATAGATTTCTTTTTCAGGTTTTCCTAGTCTGTAGTTAGACCAGAAACAGCCTTTTCAACAAACTTTAAGACAATGCAGAAGAAATCCTAAATCTGTACTCCCTATTCACTCAAAAGTTTGTGTGCTTTTTGAAGGTCATAGTAATGTGGCTTTTGTCTTAAAAGGCAGCAAAGTAGCTTATAAATGGAGATATTTAATTTTTTAGACATTACTTGGTAAGATTGTCAGTTACCTATTTCAAATTTCCTCTGGCACATCAGTAATTAGTATTTTATAATGCTTCCTTTAAGGGAAGGACAATATTTGCTGACAAATTAGAAAACATATTAAAAGTTTGATAGCTCACACTAATTGGGAGAGCAGGTAACTACAATACAGGGGGCTGGGGTTTTATGCTCTGTTGCCAAGTCAGCTACAAAAGCTAAATGAAAAATATCCACAAACTGTACCAAGGCAGTTTTCTGGTTTATGGATGATCTCCCAGTAGTATCACACCTAGCTCTTTAACCCATAAACAGAATTATTCTCTGTCCCATCTTGGCCCACTGTGTGTATTCATTCTGATCACATAGTTCATTTAATCTCGTGTCCTCTGCAGCTAGGAGGAGAGTGCATAGGTACACCAGGCTCCACCTCCTTCCATTCACTTCACTGTTAGCATGCTCCTGCTTGTTAATTTTAAATAGGCACAGGAATCCAAGGCTTGTAAGGGAGGAACACACTAGGCAAATTTTAAATTTGCTCAGGGTACCTAAGAGCAACATTAATCATGAAGGTTTTTTTTTAAATGCTGAGTGTTGTCTAGCATGTCTCAACAGTAATCACTGTTCTGCTGCAAAGTTCAAAGGTAATGTTTCTTTAGCCATCTACCTCTATCATTTAAGAAACTCCAACATCTAATTTTTCTTTTTACGTTGCAGTAGTAGAAAGGCCTACCACTTTTCAAGAGGGATCTGTGTGTTATTCTGTGACTGTATAAAGGACCTAGCTCCTGAGCACAAGATTAGAGAAGGTTGTCAAGGTCTTTTACTCTTGTAGATACGTTGTTAGTTTACAGAGTACCATGTCATAAAAACTCAGATTTTGTGTATGTCTATTAATAATTGGGTCACCTTTACATTAGTCACTGTGCTGGCTTCTTTTAAGAATATTATGAGCTAATAGTAGTAAACCAAATGTGTGTGTATGTGATTTAGAGTGGTGACATTTCAAAGTTTCTACACATGGTATTGAAATCAAGCTGAAAATATTTTCCCTTACTTTTTCCTAGAATAGGCAAAAGCATAATTCCAGCACTATTTGTTGCTCAGGGATAGAATGGTTTATCTCCTGATCGCATGCCTCCAGCTGAGCACTTTGGCAATCAGTGATACAGTTAGCTTGGAGTTTAAGGCTTCATGTTAGAGGCTGATGTTCCAAAACATCAGCTGCCAAATGCATGTTTTGAAAGCACTAGCCAGTTGCCACTAAAATGGCAAAACAACTTCAGTTGGAGGTGAGAGTACGAACAAGATGAGTGTGATTTTTAGACTCGCTGTTCTACAGATACTCTGTGACAGTGACTGGGAACCTTATGCATGTTTAACCGCTTGGTTTGTTGTTTTGTTGGGTTTTTTTTCCCCTAGGTATGCTTGTCGGGATTCCTGAGGTTTGCCTGATGAATCACTAGTTTTATAGTGTAATTTTTCAATCTTGTTTTCTATTAAAACATTTCCCTTCTGATCAGAACTTTAGTTATGCACTTCATCCACATGGAACTGCATGCAGTATTTCATTGGCATTCAGTCTGTAATTGTGTTTGTTTTAATCATGCTTTCATGGAAGCATTATCAGTCCTCCTAAGCAGGTCATTTGCCGAGGATAAGCTTAATCCTCAGTCATCTTACTCTCCAATTGCAAGTTCTCATTGCTGCAGTCTCTGCGCAGTTAGCAGTTGCTTAAACTTCATAGGCTGTGGAAGTGTTAAAAGCATGCACAAAAGGGAAAGGGCCAAAGTGGTCAGGTGGGAATGGTGGGTGCCCAAGGAAGGCAGGTTAGTCATCAGTAGTTTCAGCACCTTTAATGCCTCCAGACTGTTACAGAAAAGCACATTCTTTTAATCATCTGAATGGCAGAAATAGAAGTGAAACTGTAAACCACAAAACTGTTATTCCAGTGGCTGCTAAGGCAGCAGTACAAGTCAGTGCAAAGTAGGCCACAGGTGGAAACATTTACTTCTTTGCCTTGTTGATATGGATCCAGTTTTAAATTACTGTTTAAAAAAAAAATAAAGATAAAATAAAATACTGTGATTAATACCAGGGGTAGACTTATCTGAGATAATTGTGAAAACACACCTTCACAACTATGGTGGTTTTTTTCTGTGTGTATGTATGTGTGTAACTACTGGAAGACACCTTAAGTGAAGTTTTAGTTCTGCTTTCGCAGCAAATTTGTAACCAGTATCCTTTCCTTAAAAAACAAAACAAAACAAACCCAACAATTGTTTATTCAATTTTGTTGTCTAGCTAGGTAAGCTTGAAAAAAGATATCCTTGTATAAAGAGTACAGAATATTACACACCTGAATTGTGATGTTGATCCAGATCTGCTTATTTTTAATAATTTTTTTTAAGTGTTTGCATACACTAGTGCTCTTGGAACAGATTCTTGCTTGACCAAAGTACTGCTATTTAGTTTTGTGGCATGCTTTGTGTCTATTCAGTGTAAAATTTTGTTAGCTGTAAAAATGGTATGACATTGATAATTCTTCTTGTTCATTGGGGTTCACAAGAGTTGCCATATTGATTCATTTACATGAAAATAAGTCTTAATTCTTACAGATTACATCACCCATTCCTCTAGTACCTAGGAAAGTCTCTTCTAGAGAGAGTTAAAACTTTCAGTGGTTATGTAGAAGTGGAACTATCAGTAAAATAGAGGGAAAAGCAGAACAGTGCCACTTCATCTGGAAGCTCCGCCATTCTGCAAAATAGCCTTTGTTTGCCATTATTAGTGAAGAAATTGTCCCATTTATACATTGCAGTATTTAGGCCAGGGCACTACTTAAGCATTTAAACAAATCCCCCAATATAGTATCATCACATATTTTGGAATAAATTTAGAAGGGGAAAAATATTTTTTTTCCTTCTTTCTGTATTGTCTCCTGTCTTAAATTTGCTAAAAACTTTGTTTATAAGCATTTTTAATAATACATGAAATCAATAGGTATTTTCAGCTATCAAAATTTGTAAGTGCAACAATTGTTATTGAACAAATAGATTTTTCTTCCCTCCTGCATCTAAGCCACAAAGGTGAGTACATCACAAAAGTCCTAGGTGAGGGAAGTATGGGCACTCTTTTAATGAGCTCATTGGCTTAATAATGGTAAGAAGAGGTTGTACACTGTAGTTTCATTTTTCTGATTAGAGCTTGAAATGTGGGATCTGAACTCAAGATTTCTTCAATAAATTGTTCATCTTAGGCATGTAGGGAAAAAAGTGGCATTTTCCATCCTCATTTAGAGCTGGTACAGGAAAGAATTTCCATAAGCACAAAACTTCAGCTTACCTCCTCAGCTTCAATTAAGACAAGTGATTCCCTGTGCTCCATGTTCATAGCTTCAGCAGGAATTGTGGGTTTAACAAGGTAATTTGATTTCTGTTATGTTTAATCACTCAAGTGTAAATACAGGTTCCTACAGATGATCCTACATTCAATCCCCCATTAAAAAAATGAGGTCATAACACATTTTTCCAGATGAGAAGAGCTCTTTTTTTCAGAAGCAAGAAATGGCCTGGAGCAGCTAGAATCCTGTGCCATGGACTCTGGAATTGAAGTCTGGTGTTTGTATTTCCTCTTTCCCTCATTTTAGTTCAAGCCCAAGGTAAGGGGATTACAGTTACCCTCTATTTGTATTTATGTCAATAAGCTATCTTTGAAACTGGATATAATTGTGGGTGATGGAGGAACATGAAACAAATTTGACAGTGGATTTCTCATTTGTAAGGATGTACAGAACTTAGGGTGGGGAAGAGAGAGGAGCAGGTTTACTGTGACATGCTGGGAGATGGTATACCAGAGATTACAATGCTGAAACATAATTTACAGATTGTAAGCTTTAAAGTTATTCTGGGAGGACTGGTGTAGGGTGCACAATGGCAGTTGTCTCACAGGACCCCAAGCCTTCTGCATAACTTTTCTATTTGTAGGGGAGGGAAGGGAGCAATCAACTTACAACTGGATTCATACACAGAAATTTGAAATTGTACATGTTCTTTCAGTCTATAGTTTTATTAAGTGTATACTTTTAAACATTGTTTGTCAGTGAGAAGGTTCTATCTGGTGACAAATGCTTATATTTCTTATGACTGCCTTGTAAAGACTAAAAATGTACAATAATGAATTTCTTAATATGAAGTAAGGAGTAAGATTTCTACAACTGGTATAGATTTTGATGTGAGATGGTTTTTAAAATCTTACCACAGATTAGTCAAATAAAACTTTACTTGCCTTTAAGCAGTGTCACTAATTTTTCTTACCAGTGATGTGAGGAATTATTAGATCATCATTGTACAGGTCCTAGTAACAAAATAGAGGCTGTTTAATACATCTGACTACCTGAAAAATTACTTAGATTGGAGGTTGACTTTTCACAAAAATGAAAACTTCCTTTTTTTTTTTGAAAAGCCATATAAAAAAATCAATAATGAGACACCATCTTTGTGAAAGCTTTATAGAAGTGGTTTCAGTACATACAAAAAATAACTTCAAGCTACTGTGTATAACTAAAAGACAGATGTTGGCAGTCAAGTTAAACATTGCTTTTGTACTACAAGATGCTATTTAAAGCAGCATCAAGGAATTGGTCTGATCTGTCTGGAACTTAAGTACTTAAGATAGGATTAATTAGGCTAATCTAATAGCAATCCTTAAAGCCATGAACTAGAGTCCTAATGTGGCTTCTCATGACATGAGCGACTCCATGGAAAGCTGTTGCCTTGGAATGGCAGTTCACAACTCAAACAAGCTACTGCTGTTTCATTGACTTCCTGTTAAACACGATGCTTAACTTCTGATTTGTTTGTATACAGAAAAAAAAGTTAGGCTTTCAAAGTAATGGAGCAGTATTTTGAGTGTTCAAAGTACTCATATTGAAACATGCCAACTGGGTACCAGCCTAAATACTACTATTACCTGTGATTACCCTTCATAAGCCTGTGGCCCTTGCTCTGGCCATTCCTACTGATCAGTTCAATGTAACTTTCAAGGTACTTACTGTGCTGAAGTGACACTTATCTCAGCAGGAGATAATACATTGTACAATTTTGATTCTCCTGTTCACTTGAAAAGTAAAAGCAAGTCAAGGGAAGTCCTGAGCTGCTTTGTCAAGAAAGATGATAAAATGTAATGGCTTATTCAGTGTATAGAGTGCACCCTTTCAAGTGCTACAGAGAGCTCTCCTTTATATATGCTCATAAGCAATAGTTACAGCCATCTCTCTCTAGGTACCAAGTGCTTGATGGAGTTTCTTTGCTCGCCTTCCGACTGCTTGAGAAAATTTGAGATCAATGTGCAGACTAAGTTTTGTGCTATTAGATAGTAGTAGTTTGATATTGCATGTTGCCTGCAGAAGAACAAAACTGTGATTAGCAGCATGAATTCAGTAAGGTTAATTAACTAGTTGTCATGCAAATTGCAGGAAAAATTGTTAGATGGGAGCAAGGAAGAAGTATGGGTCCTGTACACTTTCACTATATAACAGTTCAAAACAGTAGCAAGAAAATATTTTGTTACCTTAAGTGAACATAAATGGCACTACACAAATTAAATACTGTGATACTTCAGCTAGCAATAGGAGCATTTCTAGAAATAGGATACGTTCCTGTGTGGCATGCCCTAGGTGTTCCTGTGCTGGCAGGGGGGTTGGACCTCTCCAGAGGTCCCTTCCAACCCCTACCATTCTATGATTCTATGATTTCTTACTGGCAACTATAAACAGGTTAAGATCAAGATTTGTTTCGTCATGGAAAAGATGTAAAGGGAGCTGCAACACTAAAGCTCAGGGCAATTGGATACCAGAACAGAAAGTCAAATGCAAGACTATAAGGCCACCTCCAAAAAAGTTTATTACATAGTTATTGTAGTAGGCAACGTTGTATCTACACATGCAGAATGGAATGAAATTGCTTAGTGGAAGCAGTACACATCCCGGTTTAAAGCTTTATCAATCATTTGAAACTGCTCTTTTTTTTCCCCCCCTGAAAAGTTACAGCAACCATCTTATACACCTGTCTTTGTTGCTAAAATAGGACATAATATTCAGGATGTAACTTCAACAAAAAGAGTACTTCCACCATAAAGGGTGAAGATACTAATGTCACAATACAGAATTCAGTGAAGGTAATAGAGGTATTTACCTGGTAATACTTTAATGAATTGACACCAGAAGTGATGTCTAGAAACTTAGAGCAAAGAATTCCCTTTCCATCCATTTAAATATGCATGTGTTTAAAAATGCCAGCAGTACAGGCATCAACTACTGTTATTGTGATAGCACTGTCTTAATTGCTAAGACAATGCTAAGCATGGAAAAGAAAGTCTGTCATATTAGACAGCTCAGGGTGGTACTTTGTTCTGTCATGCTTTGTGATCTTCATTAGTAATCAGTGAAAACTGAGGTCAAGTGACAAAGACATTAGTACCAGTAGTTTTCTGGTGAGAGGCGAGAAATGCTGCTGTTTGCATAGAAGCCCAACTTACTATTCATTGCTAACCCCCAAGGTTTTTCACTAATCCAAAATGCAAAGGTGAATTTTTTCAACTTCAGAATGATCTGCTGTAGCAGAGACAGCCTGTGAATATGAGGGAAGAACCCCATGGTTACACATAATACTACTTTAAAGAAGCATGAGTTAAGCCTTTCTCTCTCCAAACAGCAGGTTTCCTCCCCATAGATGCATGCAGGTATAGAGACAAGGTAAGTGAACAAATACTTTACCTGGTTGATACTATCTTCAGTTACGAATGAGAGAAACTGTCATATCGCTAACAGATGGGAAAATATTAGGAGTGAAATTTAAGGAACTTTCAATGGATATGATCATTAACTTAATACAAGATTTAACCTACAGTTATCTAGAAATGGTCCCATGGGTAAAAACTCTTTTTTTTTAAATTATGTAGGATTTTAAGCCCTTACCTTTTTGAGGATAAAAGTATTTCATGCTAAGCCCTCTCTAGAGGGTTTTAGGTGCTTGACATTTAATTATTGAATGCTTGACATAAAATCATCAAGTGTTCTGAGAGGAAGAGGTTTAGGGAATTGCCCTGTGGAAGACTTCTGACCTTTAGTTTTTACTATCCTAATATGTCTTAATTCAGAATAATATAACCTTCACAAACATAGCAGCCTACCACCAGATGGATTAACTCAGGTGTTGTGTAAGAAGAGGCTTCGGCACCTTCTGAATTTTTGAGTTACAGGTACCATGGACTATTTGTTAACATGAATGCTACCTAGTAAAAGGATTTTCTTATAAATGTGCAGGCACCAATGACAGCACCGGTGCAATGGGATTCCCCCCTGGTTTGGCACCTCTTTTTGACAGCTGTAGAGAGGTACTGTTCTCAGTACAAGGTCAAAGGTAGGCTTTTGCTGGGAAAAATATGATTTCCACAAGAAACCTGAAAACAAGAACATTTGACAGGCTGTAGAAGCTGCAAGTCCAGATGCAGATTTAATCTGTATGGGTATCTTGAAGAAAGAAAGGCTTTGCTACCTTACAACCGAGGAAAGTTCTGCAACTATTCCTCATCCTGAATTACAGGGATCACTTGGCCTGCGATTGGCAATGTCCAAGTGGGAGGTAACCTGTTGGTAAAAGTTGAGGAACAGTTAGTGATATTTACCTCTCATCTTGCATGATGGCATCATCAAATGCCTGGGAGATATGCTTTAATTGGCAAATCCCCGAGGAGACCCGCTCCAACTCACAGTCAAGCTCTCTGCAAACAGAATGGTAGTTACTAAAGGTCAAACATGACAGGCTGACTAGGTTACACTACCCAAGCCTCTGTCCCTGCAGGAACTCTAGTTATCTCCAGGCTTTACCCAGAGAAGTTTAGGGCTGTAGCAATCATGCTCTTAATTCCACTGACCAACTGCTTCACATCTCCATTCATCCCTTAAGACATCTATCTTCCACTTCAAACACCGGGTTCAGATTCATCAGACTTGGCTTCAGCTTCTAGCTTTGACATTTCTCATGTGACTTTGACCAAAACAAAAAAAACCCGTGTGCGCTTTATAAAGTAGTTCTCTAGCTCAAAACCCTTTATCAAGTTTGTGTTAAATCTTTGAGGCAAGAATCTACTCCATATAAATTGCTCAGCATAAGTGGAGCTATTCCATTATCTTTGCAATACCAAGAGCAACTTTGGAAAAGTTAGAGCTATGTCAGAGCAACACACATTGAGAGCATTTTTTCCTTACCAGAGAGGCATCAGCAAAGAACTCAGGTATGTCACTAGTGTCTGATGGGGACTGCTGATGAGAAACATCGTGTAAACTTCCCCAGTGGGAGAGTGATTTTTAAGAAGTTCTTGTCACAGCACAAAATTGTTTCAACTTCATGCAGTGCTCAGTCCCTGTCTCTACAGGGACCTGTAACAAACTATTCGAAGAGCACACCCTCTCAGGGGAATAGGGCAGCCACCTTCACATCTTGCCTTTCACCTTACAAGAAACTCTAATCACTAATAAAATAAAAAAGAAATAATGTTTACAAAAGAATGAAGCTTACATCTTTCTGCTGGCAGAAGCAGGTGATGCATAAGGGCTCTTCAGTGCTGCTGCTCTTTTTGATCTCCGGAGAGAGACAGCATCTTTACTAAGCCAGGATGAGAAACCCCTCCATTCTCTATGTTCTGACACCCTTGTAGGCACAAGCAAGGCTCTTTTGCTGGATCTTGGGGTGCCTTTGGAACTGGCTGCTGGAGAAACACTCTTCTTATTGCAAGGGGTTCGAGGTGTAGTATTTCTTTTTTTGGTAGAACTGATTGCAAAGCTTCTGCTGATGGATTCAGCTGGAAAGGTCAGCATCGAGTGTACTGGACTTTGGCAAGACTTCTGTATTTTCTGAAAGAAGTATTAGACATGTTATGTTAAATGAACTCAATTAGCTTAGAATTTAGAATGAGAAAGACAAGGAATGTTTGAGCTGAATCCCTAGCTTTCATTCTCCTGTCAGGTTTAATCTAGCATGACTGCTTCTCAACCCTCTCTACCTATTTGTGTTGGAGGAGTTATTTGTTGCCCCAGTCTTTGGTACCTGTCAAGGACTTCAGCATGCAATGGAATAGGGGTCCTGCTGCTCTATGCAGAAAAGAGACAGGCTCCCAACATATAATTGATGTGGTTAAAATCAGAGGTCTCTGCCAAAGGGAAATGCAAGCTTGAGCTTGCTACCCAACTAGTAGTTTTTGTCAGTCCAAATTTAGATTTGACTATAATGAAGGGCATGCTAATAATCCAAAGCATGCTACACATTTATCAGAAACAATTCGTTGCAAGCAATGGCATTCTCTACCCACCTTCCTCCTTGTGAAGGCTGCTCTGCCATGCATGAGGAAATACAGTAGGGGAAAAGCATTTATTTAGTAATAAAAGTTTTGGTGAAACTACGTATTTCTTCTTTCCACCTTCCTCCCTGTTCTGACAGTTCCATAATTTGCCTGTCTATACTCCAGCAAGGATATTACAGATTTTACTACTTAGTATCTCTGAGAAAACCATTATGGTGTGCAATTGCATGGGATAGACATGATGGAATACAGCGTTCTGTACAGAGTCTGGAAATCTTAGTAAAAACTAAACTCTATCCATGCTCCACTGTAAAGGCAAAGTACCTGAGATACTGTTTTGAAAGCATTTTTTGTTGTTTTTTTAATACTCTGAAGAGTTTGGCATGTCTGTCTTGCTTCCAGACTTTCCCAAGTTGAGGTCTTATGAAAATTCAGCTCTGCCTGCTTTAATGGTCCTCGTTTCCTTAGAGACTTGCGGATGGTAGTGAGAGAACTCAAAGATGCCCTTCTCTTGAATTTATCAGCTACAGGGCTCTCATTCTCACTGAAGTCAGCTAGGAGCTGGTGTTTCTTCCAGGCCATTGTAGCCTTAACATTTTGGAGCACAGATACCATCTTGTTCCAGTTCTTGGTCAACCTTATATCAAAAACAATCAGAATGACAGCAGTATGAAAAAGGAGAAATGGAAATTGTTATACAATATATCCAATTACATATGCCTGAAATAACAAAATCAGAGTTGAGCAGACTTTTACTTGGAAGCTTGAAGGAGAATACAATTGATTTCCAAAGCTATGTCCATGAAGAAGTCTTACACTGCATTTCCAGCATTGGACATCAGATGTGATAAACTCAAGCTTGTGAGGTAGAATGCTCTGTAACTACAAGTTTCTTGTTGGTGTCTCGGACCAAGGCCTCGTACCCCAATTTTTTGCCTTATTCAAAACAGCCTTCCACTGTCAGACAAGTTGACACAACTGCCATTGTCTCCTGCCTGAGTTGCTAGCTGAATGCTCATGCTTAAGTCACAGTTACGATTGAGGATATGTAAGCCCTGAAAGGGACAGAATTGTTAATGGCAGAAACCTTTTGGGCTAAATGTCTGTTATCTGTATGATATTATATAACAATTTAAGCATATATATGGTTAATTCCACTAATTTTCACTAGTTATCAAGCTAGAATACCACTAGAAAATTATTTCTAAAAAGCAATTGAAATGCAACTGCCTTTTAGCAATTTGAAGTGAGTGAATGAATTTTACTAATACCTCATTGCAGATTACTGTTAAAAAAAGCTAGATCTCTACCATCGTTATACCACATATTAGGAAAACCTATTCCTGAATATCTCTGATGTCTCTATCTCTCACAAGTGTCCTTATTTGCGTCAGAAAGCAATATGGCTTATTGTAATCTTTTTAGTCAGTTCTCTTACTAGCTCATAGCTTGCCCTATTTCCTTTGGATAAATTAATGAGCAGTAGTTAGCAGTTTATGCTAGAACATAATTCGGGTGAAACGCCCAGAAGGAAGTAGTTACCAGCCCAGGGTTACATTTACCTGTTATCAATCTGCCCTTGCACAATACAACGTGGTGCTCCCTTTCAGCTGAAACCCACGTCAAAGCTTGCCGGCAGCTGATGCGCCGGTCATCTTCGAGACGCCTATCGCATTAACAGGATCGTGCCCCTGGAGCTCATCCAAGCAGCTTCCGCTGCTCGGCCAGAGCTTGGCTTCTGTGGCTAGCGTTCCCTCCGCTCCCTACTGGCAAAGGAGGCCAGAACGGCCCGCATCCCTGCGGCCGGGCTAACGAAACCGGGTCTGCACCGCGGAAGTAGACAGGGCAGCTCAGGCAAGTCCCAGCCGGCACTCTTATTTCGCCCGCCGGCGACGGTTGAAAAGAGTGCCAAAGACGACTCCAAGGCCGGAGGAGACTGGCTAAGGCCTCTCGCACGGCCAGGAAACGCGGACCGCGACCGGACAGCTCCGACAGCAGCTCGGAGCTGTACTCGGGACGGGGACAGGACTAACCTACCTCGCCGAGAGGAAGCCTGCTCGTGCCGCCGGTGCCGCCGCCGCCGTGTTTGAATGGCGCACCGCCCACCCTGCCTCCCCGGATTGGCGCCGCGGCCCGCTCCTATTGGCTGCACCCCTGCAGGCGCGGCGACCCTCGCTCGGTTCCGCGCATGCGCACCAGCCGCAGCCACCCCGCAGCGGGGGTGGGAGTCGGGTGCTGTGAATTGGTCCCTGGCCTCCCTACGCCAGCGGCCGGCGGGGCGAGGATGGAGAGTGGAGCGGAGCGGAGGACGGGGCGAGGTGGTAGAGGCCGTTGTGGCCGTACGCCACAGGCGCCCCCCCGCCCCTCGCACCACAGCTGTGACAGTTGTAGAGATGTTGATAGTGAGAGTGCCCGGGCTGTCCCCCTCTGTCTTCTGGGCGTTGGGTGCCTTGGCGGAGCTGTGGCCTAGAAATCCATGTCAGCAGGAACAGCACAAGGATTCAGAGTATCCACTTAGGTACTCAAACCACGGCTCTTGTTACTTCTGGTACTAATTATGAGTCAAGGTCTTTTACAGAGCTTTTGTTTATCTCCACTGGCTTCTGCAGCTCTTGGTGGCAGAGACAGCTGGTGTAAATGCACAGTGCTGTACTGGAAACTCCAGGATGTGCCCTGTAGCAAATCAGGCAGCACAGAAGGCAAAGTGCAGAGAATATGGTTTGTTTGGAGTTGCTTTTTTTTTTTTATCCTACCCTATAGGAAAACAAGACATGTAAAGCAATTATCTTTAAAATACATATACCTGAAAAAAATTGCTTTGGAAAGAGCTGTAGCAGCTTCTGTTTTTTTCCTAAAGGTTTGGTTTGGATTCCCCACACCAGGTTAAACTCACAGCTGACAGCTAGAGACACCTCCATAACTAAGACTTGGTTTAAAGCCATGGGGGAGCCAACCCAGTAACACTGCAGGATACCTCTTGAGTCCCACTATTGGCTTATAAACATACTTTCTGTAAATTCCTAACAGCTATGCTCCATGCAATGGTGTTTGTACCCCTTTGTATTTACACACTAGAGTATGGATGGGTATAGCTCAATAAATATCCCTTATTAATAGACATGTGTTTCTAGGTGTTACAGCCCTATATGCTGTTCTGCTTTCCTCCATCCATCAGCTCCATGGCATCCAGCTATTTTCTGATGTGGTATACTTCTTCTGTCCCCCTTGCTACCCCTGCCACCCCCACCCCCCATCTCCACAGGGAAAGTTTCAGGCTCTACTCACTATCAAAGTGCAGCTTGAACCAGTATATTTTTAGGACTTGGCTTGTATCTTGGTCTGGACAGGTAAAAGGGAGCCATTCATCTAAAGACCTTCTACATGACTGACAGTTCTGCAAAACAACTGTTGGCAGGACATGGGGCTACTAAATATAAGAAATTGAGTCAGGTGGGAATCAAAGAATCATAGAATGGTTTGGGTTGGAAGAAACCTTAAAGATCATCCTGTTCCAGCCCACTCCACCATGGGCAGGGACATCTCTCAACTAAACCAGGTTGTGCAAAGCCCTATCCAACCTGGTCTTGAACACACCCAGTGACGGAGCACCCACAACCTCTCTGGGCAACCTGTCCCAGTGTCTCACCACCTTCACAGTGAAGAATATTCTTTCAATTTCCAGTATAAATCTGTCCTTTTCCAGTTTGAAGCCATTACCCCTTGTCCTAGCACTACAAGCCCTTATAAAGAGTCTCTCCCCAGGTTTCTTGTAGGCCCCCTTCAGATAATGGAAGGCTGCAGTAAGGTCTCCCCAGTTCTCTCAGCCTGGCCTCATAGGAAAGGTGTTCCAGTTCACAGATGATCTTCGTAACACTCCTCTGGACCTGCTCCAACATGTCCACAAGCTCAGTTTCTAAGGGTTATCAGGTCCGTATGCTCAGTTTCTCAGGGTTATCTTGAGAGTTAGGGGTTTGGATTGGCATTTTGGATGTGAAGGGGGGAGAAGGAATCCCTAAGAATAGACATAGTGGTAATTGAACAGACAGTGCATACAGACAGACCATGTGACAGAAGAACTCTAGGCCAAAAGGTAAGCATCAGGCTGAAACAGAACTGGGAAATCAACTTGTCCTTTCATGCCTGTTTATAAAATAAAAATAGAAATATCTGAGCCTTTGTAATTGTAAACAGACTCTTGGGGCCCTGCATGTTTTTTTCATCTTCTTATGGTGGTGCTGTTATTTCTGTCCATTTCAAGCTTTGTTACCCATCAGAACAGGACATGCAAAGGAGATTGGCATCATGTACTTTTGAGTTACATCTTGTAGTCCTATCAGCCGATAGGACTTGATTTTCAGGTAGACCATGTTTTTCCAGTTTCATCCCCAAGAGCTGAGGAGTGTTCTACCAAGCAAACATGATAATTTGTGCACTGTAGAGGTGGAAAATTAATACATTGTGAATTTTTGCCTTTCTGCAAAGGTATTAACAAACCACTGTCCTTCTATGCTCTTTGGGTGTTTGCAGTACTAGCTAACAGCTTGATCTGTAAAAGGCCTCATGAAAACAAGCACCTAACAGGCCGGTGAGTGTAGTTTGTATTATTTCAGAGCTGAAGTTTGCAATTCATAGCTGAAAAGATAGGGGATGCTTTTCCCTTCTTGGCTGTTTAGTGCTCAGCTGCTTAATCCAATATCTGATTGGTGAAAAGTGACAAGACAAGACAAGACAGACAGCTTGCACCTGGTTTACACATTGTGGCATGTATTTCTCACTTCTTAAAGAGCTACAAAACAGGTCTGCTTTTCCTTTTCACTGTCCTGCCTTAGCCCAAAGGACTTGGTTCAAATCAGCTTTGTTCACTGTTTGCCCTTGCACAAATTCAATTGTCATTACAAACATTAAATGCTTCAGTCCATGGCAGTGGCTGAACTTGTGGAGGGAGAGGTTGGAGGTAGAGGAAACAAATCTGGAGTTCTGGAAGGACACAATCAGAGCTGCAAAAGTGCACAGGGAAATGAATACTTATACAGTCTAGCCTTGAGAGTGGGTGGAACTGTTAACTTCTTGCATTGTGGTTGTTTACTTCTGTGTTTTACCACTGCCCAGTTGGTCTTCTGACTTGCCAGCCTTCTTCTGTCCATTGAAGTATGACTCAACATCTTGCTAAAACTGAGTGATGGAACATCTTATATTGCTTACTACTCTCAATAGGGAGTATACCTTAATCTATGGCAGGGTACTACCTCATATGATTGTCATGGAACAGTACTCCATAAGGATAAGAAAAGTGAATTGCACTAGTTTTGTACCAACAGTACTATTCAAACATGTACAGGGCAAAGAACTGAATAATTTTAGACACGAGGCATCAGGCTAAAAACAATTATCGATTACAGCTGATGCTGTAATGACATCTTCAGTAGCATAAAGCTAAGCAAAGTAATCATACAGGTCTTCTGCATAGCAGCAGTCATCAATGGGAATTCCTGACCACTTCAGTTTTATGATCAGAGGGTCATTTTCGTAAATTCCAGGATTCCAGCTATAGTCTAGTTCAACTAATTACCCTTGTCCAGTTACAATCCCCATTATGTTAACCTTTGCTGTCAGTCTGATGTTAGGTTGCCCTCATAAAAAGCTAAAGCACCTGAACTGCTGGTGGTTGTTATGTCAGCTCTGAGCAAAAAGAACCTTTCAGGCAGGAAAAATGTAATTTTTGTAAGAAAGCTTTATGCTTATTATGGTTAGACACCTAAATGTTTAGTAACTGATAACTTATCCTTTTAGATTTTTCATTTTAATATGCAAGAGGTTGTTATTTCTGAAAATCTGGGCATGTCTAAGCGTCACATTTATAGAGAGGCTGCTATAAAACCACACAGAAAGGAAATGCATTTTGGCTACCATAAAGGTAAGACTTTGTGCTTCAAAACTCCCATTCCCTTCCTCTCTCCATTACCCAGAGAAAGGTGAGATCCCCATGCCCATAAAAAAGGTTACTTACTATGTTTTTGCATTGTAACGAGCCTGAGAATCACTCACAGAAATATGACTTTCTAACTTTCTTAGCCATGTACAGAATAATATAGAACTTTAATAACAAGCCCCAATTAATTCCACAAGTCCTTCCTAGACTAGAGTTCCCTTTGTCACCTCTAGTTCAAGTTAGGGATTCTCGGTCACCTCCCAAGCCCAGTGCTTATGTCCATGCTTAAATTGAGGCAGGTGGGTTGATTCTTACTCAACTGCAAAAAGATGTAAGTGCATCTCCTGCTTTAGGGATGCTGTATTGAATTGGGGCCAAACCACAACTGTAGCTGGTGTAAAACATCCTGTCATGCTACTTTGCATGCTAGATTATGATTTTAGTAGATCCTTAAAGGTCTGTGCAGATCTTGGAGATGTATCAGATCCTGGGGTAAAAGGAACATTGCTCTTCACAAAAATTCTTTGTCAGGAGATGATGTTTTCAGTCAGTTTGGAGTGAAAACAGGATAAAACCTCAAGATTTTATTCAAAACCAAGGAATTTGCCTTCTCTAGATTCCTCATTAGTCACAGAGGCTGCTTCATGTCAGCCTGGGCTGAGCCTGTGCCATATATCTGAGAGACATGTCTGTCATTCATGCTTACTGGTCAGAATTTACACAGCCCAACAAGAGACCAGTAACGAGGCTCAGCTGGTGTACAATATTTACAGGAGGTTCAAATACCCGATTCACTTAGAGCTTAATTATTTTGTCATCACCTACCCAATGGAGTAAACCACAGTGGGAGAGAACACCCAGTGACATCTATCTGCAAGCAATGAACAGAACATTTCCAGGGCATCAGTAAAGTATTTGAAAACAGCAGTGCCTCTGAAAGGGCAATAACATTACAGCAAGAGTGAGGCAAAGGACACTTTCACATTCCATGCATTAAAATGTTGGACTTGGGAACTGGCTTCCTGTGTCTCCAGCACTATTTATTCTTGTCCTTGCTTTGTTTTTTCTTGACAGAACTAAAGGAAGTAGTGAGCCCTTTTCCACCCTTATAGGCATCCTAAAAAAAAGGCCCTCCTCTTTCTTGAGCACTTCTCACTGTAGAGCTTCAATCACCTTAGCAGTGAAGCTCATCTCACTGTTTCCATTTCACAAATAGGGAAACTGAGGCACAGAGTGAGGAAGTGATTACTCCAGTGTCAGTCTTGGCTTGATTTTTGACTCCGATGCAGTGTATCACCAGTCCTACCTCCTGTTGTTTGTTATACACCCTGTGCCTAGTTCTTAACAGCAGGATGTTAAGAACATAACATACCATGGCTTGTCCTGAGAGTCACCCCCTCCCAATTGCCCAGCTTTCCAAGAAGTTACTTATGAGGAGACTCCTGCTCTAGCTTCCACAACTTCTAGACCTTTCAGTGGCAAAAGATATCATTGGTTGCACACAAGATGGAAGAAGAGACATTTCTTATTCTGGAATTTTATTGTTAAGTGGGAGATTTCATCAGGCATTCTAGAGCATAGACAGCTGTGAAACAGAGACCTCTGAGTACTAGGTCTGTTTAAAGTACCTTGTGCAACTAGAACCAGGACAGCATGGAGACAAAACAATAAAACTGGAGGGTTGTCAATAAAATCTCAGCAGAATTTGTCTCTTTGCAGCACACACAATCTCCCGGGCTTCAGTTGTTAATGTAAACAGACTCTCTCATGTGCATGCAGAGCACTTCATCAATGTACAATGTGTTCTCCTTGACCCGAATCTCCTCCTCCAAGGAAAGCTGTTGACGGCTCAGACTTTTCAATGCTGTCTCAGTCTGTGCCAGTGTGTCCCTTAATCTATAAGGGAAAACACAGGCAGACATTAGTTGAAAACACATGGATAGTTTTGGTGGTTTTTTGTTTGTTTGTTTGGTTGTTTTTTTGTTTGGTTGTTTTTTTCATGTAGGATAAAAATTATAAGACAAAAAAAGCATGGAAGGGGCTTCACAGAGAGACAGTATCCATGCAACTTCCCTTGAAGTGTCCCACCCTTAAGGGAAAAGCAATTCCCAACCTTTCAGGGGGAATAGCTGAGACCCAATGTTACTTTGACACATTAAATTAACTCAGTAATCTATACCACAGACATTCCTCTCTATATCTCCACTTGCCTTTGAATATTTTTTGTAATCTCCTGAACTTCACTAATCAGCCTGCGTTGCACTGTGTCATAACACAATTCCATATTGGGGCGTTGGTTTCTTGCTTCCAAGCGGGTTTGAGCCACTTTAAAAGGTCCTTCTTTATCAGCAATTGCTTTCTTTAAGGCTGCAATGTTCTTCTCCTGTGAGGCAGTCTCATCCATTACCTTAACAAATCCAACAGAAGTGCTGCACACTGTCTCTTGCAATAGGTGAAATCACCAACAGCTTCTCTAATACTTACAGTAATAACACAGTAACACTATGTTAAGATGTTATTTCATCAAAGGGTATTTTACAAAGGATTATGATTCCTTTGCTGGAAAACAAGTGACACTGTTCTGAGTGAAACTCGAGGTTTATGTTCAACAATTTATTTTTCATATTAACACTCAGTTTTCATGTATCAAGTTTTGAGCACATTGAGCCTGATTTTATAAGTTATTAGGCTCTTATAACACAATTGTGAAAATTCTATAGGAGCCCCATGTAACTAAAAATCACAAAGGAAATCCTGACTTTATTGATATCTAGAGCAACACCCACATGGAGTGAGTGATTCCAGAAATTCACCTCTGTAGTGGTGTACACAGAACTGAGAAAATAAAATCTAAGATGACGTTGGTTAAGGGCAGGGGGGATGTGGCAGGTGTTGCCAATATTGCAAAGGTAAGATTCCTAAAGTAGCTCAAGCCACTGGATTGAGAAAAGTGGTAGGTAACCCAAGCCCATTGTTTCCACTTTTTCACTGACCATCCTTTATCACTTACCATTGCAAGGAGTGTCTCTAGCTTGTGCTTAGCATCCTTGACTTCCTTCACCCTATTTCTAAACGCAACATTCACCATCTCACATTGCTTGCGCATGTCATTCGCTGTCTGTGAGAGGATGCCATCAATCAGCGCCCTCAGTGCCAAAGAGTTATTTCTCTGTTTGTCAGCCTTTTCAACATTTATGTTTGAGCAATCTATCCAGTCTTCAGGACTGACAAAACTGAAAAGAGATTCAAAATAAAAGATCATCAACGGGCAGCATCAGGTCCTCTGTGACTTCATAACCCTATAATTACACCACAAAACCAAAACCAAAGCAGTACTATTACCTGCCCATCCCAGTGAGTGCCAGTGGTGCTGGGAATTCTACAGATTCAAAGTAAAGACCTTGTCTGTGGCAAACATTTCAGAATGAAATAGACAAGGATAAGATGGAAATGAATTTGCTGAGGACACAAAGCAACTTTGTTGTAACTTTCCCTAATAAAAGATCTCAATCTTTTATTGTGGGGGGGAGCACAGATACTGACCAATATTTCTTAGAACACCTTTCATTAAACTGCTATTACTGATGTAATTCAGCCATTACTATTAATAGCAGGTAACTATTTACACAAAACATTCACTTATCATTCACTTATTCTCTCACATGGTTCACCACCTATAAGACAATCACTTATAGTATCTGGTTGCAGCAATAGTTAGTTGGGATGCCAACCTCCAACTGTATCCGTACAATTAGAGGGTCATACTTGTACACTAGTGGTTTGCAGGCAGGTGTTTGGAATGTTCCTCAGCAGGGCCCTTGTTTCGCTGGGTAGATATATAAAGCTGTAATTGTCACTTGCATATAGCAGCCAACACCATTCTGGGTGTGGTCTGAGTTATACAACATGCTGTTGAGGCATGCTAATGTGCTAGCAGCAAGATCTGTCAGTCTCCTGGTGTTGTAGGTTTGTCAGTTACCACAGAGCCAATAGTGTCCTTTGGAGACTGTCTCTCACATGCTTTCTCAGTATGTTTCCTCTTTTCAGCCCTTTTTTCTAGGGTAGCTATTTTTCCATCTAAACCATTCACACTAACTAACCCACACAGAAGGGGTGCATTAGACAGGTTAATGACAGAGTCAGAAACTGACTTCACACCTCCCATGTCCCATCCAGCATTCTCCCCACTAGGACACCGTGGGAGAGGAGAGGAAGTTAGATCAGTAAATGTGTTCTGCATTTAAGCAATGTGTGACATTTTTCCTTGGCTGTGAGCCTCACAAATTTTTAGTAAAGTTAGTGCAGTTCACTGGGAACACAATTATCGTGGCTTATTTCACAGGTATATTACACAGATACTAAAGTGATGGACAGAATTATAAAAAACCAATCTATTACAGACAGATGATGGACAGTCTGTTGTACACAAAAATACTTTAATCTTGCTATTACTGGAACAGCTCATACTAGCTGTATAATTATTATATGTTCATTGAACTAAATAACCACTTACTTTCCTTCTATTTTCACTGCATTATCAGTGTATCTGATATCAGGAGTGTTGTTTGTCAAGCTGGCGCAGTAATCATTAATCATCAAAGCTGTGAACTTGTCCTTCAGATCCATTTCCAGGTTGTATTTTGCTGACCGGTTTAGTCTAGGAGGAGAAACAACCAGATTCTAAGCCAAAGTGTAGGCACTCATGGATGTCCCTAACATGCCTGCATACATGCATTAGATAATACAAATGCTGTTATGAACTTCTTCATGTATGAACTGTTAGTTGCAAAATCCCAAAATCTAGAGCATGAAGCTGCCTCCATATAAATTGATGGTACAATTCCTATTGGAATTAAGGGCTGGATCATAAGAAGACCAGGGATCCTGTGCAAGTATTTTGAGTTCTAACAAACAGAACTTCTCACCATTTCTGATGAAATAGCATGAATTAGGACTGACCTCCTGTAACAGTTCAGCACTGAAGGTGCTAATCCTTTGGACCTCTGCTCAGCCTGACCCTGTAACATCTCAGGATTATGGCTGTCCTACTTATCAGCTAACCAGTGTTCAGTCATGCTCTTTGCCTTTGCACCTGATTTGCTCACTGGTTTGTTCCAATGTACGTTCAAGCAAAGCAATAACCCCTTGGAGGACTTCAGCTTCCTTGACCAGTTCCCGTTCTACTTCATCATGCACGAAGTCAATCCCAGTTCGCCCCTGCCTAAACAAAAAGAGGAAAAGACATCATATACATCGTTCAAATGTGTGCAGCTAACAGAAGGTGATGAAGCCCAGCTTTCCAAGTTGAAGGCCTTTCCTTGCCACATGGGACATTTTTCCTTTATGGCCTTGGTTCCCAGTGTTATGACATCTAAATCAGACTGTGACTCCAGTGCAAAGAGAGGCACGCCCTTTGCTTGCAGCTTTTTTAAAATTATTTTTTAAAAGTTCATTACCTAGATTTATTGTTTTTTCTCTCCCTGAATGCTTTTCTTCTTAATCATCTCACCTGTTCAGGAGACACTTTTGGGTAATGATGAGTAGCTCTTTACATCTCTCCGAAGATTTCTCCAGCCTAGTTTTGAAAGTCAACAGTACCTCTGTCTCAAGAACAATTTGTTCAAGTTTGTTACCTAATTCTTGCTTCCAGAATTTTATTTCTTCTCGTCTCTGTTCTATAGAATGAAAATTGCAAACAAATATTAATACAAGCCCATCTTATATCCCAGAGCACTGTGGGTCAGATCTTACATACGGCAAAAAATACTTATTCCACAGTGAGTGCCTGTAGCGCTGTAGGCTAATGTGCAGAGACAGTTTTGCAACCCTGTGTCAAGAGAGTCGGTTGGAATAGTTTTCTGTGTGTTTTGGAGAAGTAATTTATTTGTTAAAAAAAAAAAATCTGCCTCAAAATAGCTTTAAAAATATTTTGCATTTTTCCATGAAATCAGAGAGCATGCCACTGACCTATATTCTTATTGAAGATCAACTAATTGTCTAAGTCCATCTTAAACATATAGCTCAAAGCACACATCTTGACACTTGACACTTGCAGAACACATGGGATTACCTATTTTCTTGTTGACATCACTTTGGGTTTTCTGCGTTGTCTTTTCTATTTCATCAAGTAGCCTCCGACTCTCAACTATCATGCTCTCTGACCTGGATTTCTGAGACTCTGTACTGGCACTCTGCATCTTGTTTGCAATGTCCCATTCTGAGAGATGAAACTTGGGTGGATCTTGCAACAGTCCAGCCATTGTTTTTTAGAAAGTTTCTGGATATAACACAGGTCAGTTCTTGAAATGTGGAACCTGAAAAGAAGAATAGCATATTTGGATGCAGAAGCGAGAAGGTGAGAAGACAAATCCATGAGGGCGAGAAAAAATCTTGCCCCTTTTGCCTGCAAAATGTTGAAGATATAAAAAGACTTCTTGAAGTCTCAAGGCTCCCAAGACTTTGCTAAGGTCTGAAGGAGAATGTTTAGAGTGGGAGAATGAAGAAATAGAAGAAGTTGGAAATGGGAGCCAGGAGAAAAGAAGGTGAGAGGCTTGAAAGTGGAACTGAGAGAAAAAGATGGTCTGTCTGCAATAGGAGGGAGAAGGGAAGGAGAAGGAGACTTATAAAGAAGGATGGAATTACTAGACAGACAATCTCAGCAAACTGAGAAAAAGTGATCAAATATAAAAGATAGTCTCCCACTCTCACTACCAGTGAAGAAGTAAACACTTTTTAAGAATATGGCCGGAGATGAACTCTAGATTGTAAAAATGAAATGGTCATTAGGAAATAAATAAATAAATAAATAAATAATAAAGAATTAAAACAGGACCTGAAAAGCTGAAGGAGAAAACAACACCACACAGCTTTGCCCATACTCCAGTAAAGGTACTGTCGTCGCCCCCCCCCCCCCGCTTCGTCACACACCTCTTGGCTCCTAGCCTGGACTGCTTCCAAGTTCAAACCCTGGCTAAACGTCACGTCTCCGTTCCCCTTCACTGGGGGGGTGGGGTGTGTGTGTGTATGGTTTCTCCCGACTGTCTTCCAGCCTCAATCTCCACAGCAGCACCGCATAATTTCGTTTTAAATGTGCGACTGAATATTCCAGGAAGCGGCTCCAAACAGCACGGAATGTAAACAAACTGGTTGCTATGGGAACAGCAACACTGCCTCTAGCAGCCTTCTGCTATTGCACCAGGTGGAAGAAGCACAGCACATAGAAGACAGCGATGCTTCCTCTCACTGATTCCCGGTTAAGATCTGTCTGGAAATAAAAAAGTATTCTTTGTACAATAATTGAGATAGCTCCCACAGCTTTGGACAATAATTAAAGATTGTGAAAGCCGATGAAAGACATGTTAAGTACCTAGCTTCCTAAAATGTCAGTCATAAAATATTCTTACCACTATGTGCCATCTTTGTGGCAACTATATTCTTTCCTGAGACAAAAGAGATTGGAAATCAGACAGAAGAAATGAAGGAGACAAAAGAGCATTATATCACATGGTACAGTTACATGGTACAACGGTATAGCCCTGATGTAGTTTAGATCAGAGCAGGGTTTCTCAGAGTTCCCAAGGTTCAAAGAGATTGTGCAAAGTGATAAAGCAGGAAGTAGTGTTGGTCAAAGGAAGCTGAACTGTCCTATAGAGAAATGCAGGTATTTCAGAGCTGGCTGAAAAAAAAACAAACCCCAAACAAAAAACAGGCTTCAGGATCCATAGGTTAAAGAAGCAGTAGAGAATGGGGTCTAAGGCAAGCAAGGAAACTGAACTGTATGTGCTAACTGAAGCCAGAGGATGAAAGCTGTGGTCACAGACAGCATACTCCTGATTCATAAGGCAAAGCAAAACCATAACTAGGCTGAACATTGATCAGTATCAATTATATAGACATTACATAGACCACTACTGAGGCAGATCTGTAAATCAGTTTATATGGTATTGTACACAAGAAGTCTGCAACTATTTGTACAAAAGAGCAACGTTTCTATGTTCTCCGATTTGTACATTCTCGCCACTTTTGGTGTAGACTTTTTTTTTTTTCACCGATGAATATTTTTTTAACATGTTCTTAACATAACATGCTAAAATGAGTTAGTTGAAAACACTAATTTGTGTCACATGAACACCAGGAGCAGAAACGGGAGCCATTTCCATAGGAACTGAAAGATTTCCGATGAGTTAAGTGCATCTGAACTCAAAGCTAGTTTGAACAGAGGTTTCCTTTGCCCCACACAAGTCATAGAGTATGTATCAGACTGCATATTAGTTGTTTACCACATTTTATTATCTGTACTCACCGTAACATTTCAAGGCTTTTAGAAATACGAGCAAATTAAAGAGGGATGACAAAATGATTCATAATAAACTGAAATGCTGAGATATCTGAACGGCACTTGAGAACAATGAATGTCTTTTATTTCTGAAAACGTGCTTAGTCAGTTTGAAGGACAAGGAAGACTCGAGTGCTGGTCCTTCAGGATAGTAGTGTGCGACCCATGGGACTTCATGCAGTTTTATTCTGAAAACCCAATTATCTGATGCTGTCCTGACCTAACTTTTAAATGGCACCATCATAATTTGCAATTACCACCCCTAAATCTGTTCCTCACTGTTATTTTACCATAAAGGATTACCTACATTTAAACTGTTAATGCGAAATTTACAACTGATTCTTCAATATGAATGATATAAGAAAGTTTTATCTGTACCTCGGGTGGTTTTCAGGGGTAAATCATTGTAGCCTCCCTGAAGCTGACAACACCGCGCTGTTCGTCAAGTAACAGAAGTAAATTCAACTCAACAGTTAGGGCAATTTAGAAAGGATTGAAAATGAAAAGGTTTGTTAATTCCTGAAATCCGTTGCCCCTCGGCTGCCTCTGCAAGCAGTCGGCTATTTCCGCCTCCTTTCGGCTATTTCTGTCTCCCATCGGCTGCCTCTACAGCTCGTCCGTTATTTCCGTCCCA
>JAAGNO010021381.1:19314-41806 GCA_033439905.1 Ceryle rudis | reverse complement strand
ATAATTTAATAATGAATATTAAAATGAAGATTTTTTTTTTCCTTAACTCTAACACAAAAGTTCAGAGCAACTGAAGGTTGGGAAGACTTCTTCAAAGACCATTACATTCCCAAAACCCTTCCATCACCAAGACCATGAACAGAAGGAGAAAGGTATGTAATGCAGCCTGACTCTAACTGTGAACTGATCTTGTCTGGAAAAAGATTTATCAAGAGCCCTCCCTTTGTCTTTTTTCCTTTTGGGTGTTTCAAACTCAAGAGTGCCTGACCAATTTTGCCCAAACAATAAATTAGAAATGTGAACTGTTTCCTTCGTACCATCTATCAGGATACATCTCTGTGTTTCAGTGCAGGCATTTGTTATTGAAGTAGCTTCCAGACTCATGCTCTGCCAGTTTGGAGCACAGATGGCACTCATGTGTGACTCCCTGTGTTGCTCTCAGTGGACATACCCTACAATCAGAATGATACTTCAGATGTCGAAACATGAAACAAATTGCCACGCATCAGAGCATGTAGGAATAGCAAGTAGGCACCATCCCAAAAGCATGTAAATCATGGAGACTCACATAATGCCTTATGGCAGAACTCCAGTTGGGTGGGATCCTTGTACATCGGGGAGCAAGACAAGATTTCAAACAACTTGTGCCCAAGATTTGGTTTTCCTTACTTTACTGGCATGTGTCCTTTTTGTTCTCCTCACTCCCCTTCTTCTGAAGAGAACAAAAGACCCAGTGCAGTTTCACTGTTGTCTATTGCCTTTCTAGGAGCCCTTCTTGCATCAGTTGTGTAGATGAGCCACTCAAAGAGTGAAAATGCCACCATACAGTTTTAATGGCTGACAGAGGTACTTTGATAATGAATGACAAATGCTAAGGTAGATTAGCTGATAAAAAAAACGCCTGGCTGAAATGTGTTCTCACCAAGTACCTGTAGGGCAATATTTGAATGACAGATCAGTTCACACATATCACATCATCTTCCTGTGGACTATCCACAGTCAGAAGGGGCTCAATTCAAGTAGTCTGCAGTAAATAAATTGCTTTTCTGTAGAAGCTTTTCTTCTCTACCCATTTTACTTCTAGTTTCTGCTCAGCACTTCTGGGCAGGCTGTTTTCCCAGAGGACTTTGCCAGTTGTTATAGGCTGCTGTTGTGGAATAAAGTTCAGTCACAGTCTCCAATGTAATGTAGAAAGGGAAAGCATTAATTGAAGAGGCAACCTACTACAGTCCTGTGAACATATCCTGGGAAGCACAGAGCTGATTCTCCTGGTTAATTTCTCCTTCGTATTTGGGCATTTATGCTGAATCAGATAGATGAAATTATGCCTAGAGCAACACTTATTAATTGCCTTTTTATTTTTTTTTAATGTGCTGAACACCTGTCCCCTACCTCTCCCATTGCATTTAAAACAATGTAATTCCAAAATATCATTTCTGTCTCTTTTTCTGAAGAAATGGATTGAAATCTATTGATGTTCAGCAACAGCTCTTTAGTGCGAGATTATAATTGGCAAAATAGAGGTGCCTTTATGGAATTTAGTGACTTTAAAGCAGTACATTTCAGTCTGTTTCTGCTTGCTTTTTTAATAACAGCTTTCAGGTTCATTAAAACAGCAGAACGTGTTCTGCCCAATATAGTAATAGTCATTGTCTGTACAACAAGAAATTGTCCAACAGATAATTTTCCAAAGGAAAATGCCAGAAACAGAAATGGACAACTTAGGAACAAATTGTTCATTGGGAAATTCTCTTCTAATATTTGACATTTTAGTGTTTAGGTTATGACATGGAATACATGCATTTATCTCCTCATTAAATATGCTAATACAATTGCAAAAGATCCCTTCTCAGTCTTCTTTTCTCCAAATTACAAAGCCCCAGGTCTCTCCACTGTTTTCAATTTCACTGTCAGGTTCTATTGTTTAAGGAAAGAAGGTTTACCTGATTTAAGGTTCTGTAAGCCGTTAGTAATCACATATTAATTTGTTACTTTGTTCTTTTTAAATATGCCATCTTTGTTCTCTTACAAAGGTTTTATGAGCCTTCGATACCCATGTCCACACTTCTGAAGTACTTTTTCACAAGAATTTTCTTGACATAGCAGGTCACCACTGTGCACAGCACAGTGGAGTTTCTGTTTATACTTAATTTTTCATGATGTCTGGATCATCTTCCAGAATCTCTGCCATATATTTAGAAGACAACCATGTACACAAGTAGGTCAAACACTTTGTCACAATTCATGTTACCTTGCATTTTATGTGTTGTGCTTTCGCTCCACCCAGCTTTATAGCATCCTGATGGAGTGTTATACAGCCTCTCTAGTCTTAATTATCCTGTATAACTTTGTGGCATCTGCAGTTTTTTGCCACCTTGCAACTCATTTTTACATCTCTCATGGGTCATATGAACAAACCTACCTCACTTTGGGGCAGCCTCTGGCAACTTCTGACACATTTTAATTTGACCGTTATTCCTCCTCTTTAATTCTGTCTCACAAACAGTTTCTCTCCAAAGATGAGACTTTAGCTCTGGTTTTGTGTTTCCCACTGTACCTGTAAGCCACAGATTTATTAATTCCTTTAATGCCTCCCTGTCTGACAGCTAATTTTCTCTTGTCATGTTAGCTGTAGATACTAGGCTATCTCCAGCTGGTCCCAACTCCTGCAATGCAGTAGGCTTGTCCTCTTTCCCAAGGCAAATCCTTCCCACCAATTCCTAGATCCCTCTAGAAAGCTCATGAGATACACAGAGTTGTATAAAAAAATAACAAGAATCTGCCTTTCTCAGTAAGGGAGGAAGACTTCCCCCTAGAGCATCCCAAAATCTACTAAACAAAGCAGTCTCATCTGAAGCAGTCTGAAGCAGTCTGAAGCAGTCTCATCACTTACAGGAGCACAGTAACACTGCAGTAATATCACCACACAAATAGAGATGTCTCACAGCTCCAAACTTTCTCCATATAAGGGCAATTCATAATTCTTTGCTGGCTGGTCTAAAGGTGGTGGTCATTAAGATGGAGCAGTCTGGGGAAAACTGGAATAATAGGAAACTGTAGTGATTTGGTAAATATTAACAAGTTAGTATCACACAGGGCATAAATCTTCTTACACCCTTCTATCAGCTGCATGGATCTTCAAGTTTATTTCTAATTCAGGGTGACAAGGGTGATGGTAAACACTCACTAGAGGGCAGAGCCTGCTTCTTGGACTGTGGTTATCACTTAGCGTATACTTAATTAATACTTAGTGTTTCTTGAATACTAATGAATTTTTTAACAGTTACAAGCATTCACTGCTCAGGACCTCTCTGGATCAAGGTTGTGCTGTCTTTCAGCCAGAGGATTCTTCTTTGTAGAAGCAATTTTTGACCAGCTTTGTTTTCAAACTCCATCCCTAGCAGAGCACTGAGGCTGCAAACAGTGCAGAAAACAAGATCTCCAAGACCTCTGACTAGAAATATTGCTTTCCTTCCTTCAACCTTCCTCACTGGAATTAAAAATGAATTTTAAAAGTGACATTCATTTCTAATGATATAAGTATTTGCAAATCCATATATTCATGAAACTTTAATTTTAGGCCTAAGTGGACCTGACACATCTTTTTATGGAGCTTGCCCTAGGCCACACAGTGGCTCTGTGTCAAACAGGATTAAACCTCAGGAATTGTTGCCTTTCAGTTCACTAGACCAAGCTGACTCTCAGACTGCCATCAGAGCTCTCCAGGCCAGATCAGTCTGATCAGTTTCTACATATGGTTGATCTTTAAAATACGTGTATCCTAACTGCCGGCGAAACCAAAATACTTTTCTGTACCAATAGAGGGCATAACCTTTTTTTTTTTTTTTTTTTTTTTGTATAATGGAAATAAATCATACCTGTGTTATACATTTTACAAAAAACAAAACAAAACAAAACAAAAAACCCAAGGCACCTAACGCTCCAGGGATGCTGGTCCACCATATGTACTCATCACTTCATCTTGACATTTGGCCAGGATTGCCTTTTGCCACTTGGTCAACTCCAGAAGTTATGTGGATGGCATTCACAGTAGCAAGCAATATACACCAACTCAGGATAAAGGATTGTGAACTCAATTAAAGCTTTAAAGTTGTTTCTTCATCATACATTTCAGGCATCCCTGAACCACAAAACTGATTATCCAGAGATGATATCCTGATCTTTTTTCTTGTGTCAATGGCTGTGCAAACCAGATGATGCCTGTGTTCCTGGCTATATCATGCTTCTTGAGTAGTGGAAATCTCTTCCCAGCCAGGACCCAGCTCCAGAATTTGGCTCCTTCCTCTTTCTTCCCTGCTTAGTCTGGCTTCTCCTGTGCCCCAGGACAGGACACATTGCATATAGCTTGTCAGCCTGTTCCAGCACTGACTGACTGACTGACTGCTGTGTCAGGTGCAAGCTGTAAAAGGGGTTTTGCAGATTTGCTGCAGCTGGCAGCACACCACTCCCTGAAGCCCTGTACCAGCAGGAATACTGATGCCATACTACCTTGTGTCATGCTGGGACTATGCATGACACAAGGTAACATGGCATCGGTATTCCTGACATATCCCAACCCAAGCACAGGCTTCCCCAAGGGATAAGGTTTGTGGGTCATTCCATGCAGAGAAATTTGGGATGGTGATGGCATGGCAAACTGAAAGACCGTAGGTTTTTTCCACAATAGTTGGGGGGGGGTAGGAGGGGAAGCATTTGGAGCATGAAAAGGGGACTTATTAAAACACAGGTTTTGAAACACTGGTCGAAGGTCTGACGCAAACACAGTGTCCTGGTTTGAGTTAGAATAGAATAAATTCTGTTCTGTAATTTTACAGTTTAGCAGTCTCTTCTAACTAACTGCTCTTTCTGAAGTTAGCAACCTGTTTGCACAGTGTCTGCTTACAACACTGATAACACCCCATGTTTAGAGTTAGTACCAAGGTGTGCAGACCAAGGCTCCTGCTGGATCTTGTGTACCACATTGGGGGGTGCAGAAAGTAAAAGGCCACACCTGCAGGGAGAGGCAGACAGGACAGGTGACCCCAAACTGACCCATATTCCATCCCATATACGTCATATTTGGCATAAAACTGAGGTATCACAAGGGTCAAGCTCTTTTCTTTGATAGCTGGTGTCCAAGGAGGATTCTGATCACTCAGCCTTGATCCCAATCCATTCATTCTGAATGCAGTTCCAGAATCCAGCATCTAAATCCAGTTCCGATCTGCAACTGAGTCCAGTCTGGGTTGTCCTCAGAGCCTGCTCCACAGCATCAGTGATGATGGTGATGTTATTGCCATCAGGGGGTTGCGTTCACAACTGGTTTTGTATATATTTCATATTATTGTTATTATTATTTTCATCAAAGCTGTTTTAGTTTTCTAACCCACAAGTCTCTCTCCCTTGTTCCCATTCTTTTCCCCTTTGGGAAGGTAGAGGGGTTGGTGCAGAGCAATCCATTGTTCATCTAGTGGCCTGCCTGGCACTAAGCCTTAACACACAATTAACCAATCACAACAGATTTCTCTAGGTCTACTAGGAAGCTGCTGTGTATTGCAGTTTTTTAAGGCCCTTTAAAACCCTCACTGTACAGAGCTCAACTAAGTAGATGGCTAGTGCTGCTCCTTTTGTGATGTTACAGGAACTTTGCCAGTCTTCATATTTTCATGATATACACACATTAACTGTGGGCAAACTTACCATCTGTAGGTAATAACACTAATGTCTTTCACTGTTACAATGCCTTTCATCTGTGGATATCAAAAGGCTTTCTAAACATTAACTATTTAAGTGACACTGATGCAGTGAGATATCCACTTCTAACTTGGGTGGTTTGGGTGGCTTTTATTAATCTAAGAGCTCTGAAAAGGCCCTCTTGTGCTTACAAGGCAAATATAACAACAGCTAAGAAGATGCAGTCATTTTGGAGCCTGTGGACTAGGATCATTTAGGTGGGGTGGAATACTGTAAGTAGTGCCATTTTTATACATTTTGACTTTGTTCTTAAAAATCCTTTATTATAAAATCTGAGTAGCTGTGTAAAAGTAGAAAAATATGCATCTAGGAATAGCTGAAAGCAATACTTTTTGTAGGAAAAGGAGTATAAAGTCTTAATGTTGACTCAAGGGAAAACAAAAACTAACCAAACTAATCCCACAGCGAACACAAAACCTTTGATGGCCTATGGTAGTGTTCCAGCAAGCCCCTGAAAGTTAAGATTACTTTTGAGACTTTTATCATCCTGCTAATAGATTTACTTTCTACTGAAGGAGGGTGTCAAAGGTTAGGCTGGCCACTAGACAAATGGCAGATGCTCTCTATTAACCCCTCCCTTCCCCAAAGGGGAAGAGAAAGGGAATAAGTGCGAGAGATTTATGGGTTAAAAAAGAAACCTAAACCAGCTTTAATGGAAAAAAAAATTAAACAAATATACACAAAATCAATATCAAATCTAATCTCCCCGATGGCAATTAGATCATCATCATCATCACTGGTGCTGTGGAGCACACACTGGGGAAGTCCCAGACTGGACTCTGGGGGAGATGGGAACCAGATTCAGGAGCTGGATTCTGGAACTGGATTCACAAATCATGGACTAGGATCAGAGGCTGAATAATCAGAATCCTCCTTGGACTCTAGCTGTGAAGAAGACAGATTGACCCTTGGCCTCCACAGAAGCAAGAATAAGCAAGAAACTTTCTAGGTACCATTCCTTTATATTAACTAATTATCAAAATCAAGTGCTATCACTTCTGGAAACAGACACTCTCTGAAAAAATGACATTAACTTTGGAAAATGCAGTTACTCAGAAGAGACTTAGCTGAAAAGTAGTAACACCGAACAGAATTTATTCTATTCTAACTCAAACGAGGACAGAGGGGAAAATAGCCTTTCTAGCAAAAATGTTCCATTCTTAGATGGGCTGATTATTTATATTTCTATCTGAGAAACTTGGTGAAATTCCTTTGACCACTTTGAAGGAAATTACTGTTTTCCCACTGGGGGTATGAGTTTGGGTGCTGCATATACTCAGCTGGCAGAGTTGTATTCATCATTTCTCAGGGATGAGAAATCATCATCTCTCTCATTGCAATTCAGCCTTTGCTGAAGACAGCCTTTCCAGGAGGAGGAAGAAAAGCCATCACCTCCCAGTAGAGAGCAGGCATCTGGCAGGTAACTTTGAAGTGTCCATTCTGTACATCCAGAAATCCAGCTAGGGCTTACGTGTCTGTGCAATAGCTTTTTCCTTTGCTGATGAATTGTTGATGCAAAGCTCACGAGGCTCTGTCCATCAGTAGTGTGGTACTAACTTGTTAAGGCAGGTATTTGAAATTCTTTGATGCCTTTGTTTTTCAGTGAACTCTACACAGGCAAAAGCTCTTCTACCCAAATAGAAAATACATTCGGACCTTAGGTCCAGTGAGATGAAGCTCACAGTGGGATTGCAGCCTCACTTTGTCTCCTTTGTGCAGCTGCTGGCCACACTGTAATGGAGGTACTGCCTGATTCTGTGCTGAACTTTGTAAAGGCTAGCGCCTTTACAAAGGTAGCCCAGAAGAGAATGACAGCCAGAGTAACATACCGTAACATAAGGTAACATAACATGACATAACATGACATAACGTAACATAACGTAACATAACGTAACATAACGTAACATAACGTAACATAGACGGTTATCTATCCAAGTGTAACTGTCTGTCAAACTCCTCTGCATTCTTCAGTCAGAGTTTGGGGTTGTTTTTTTTAAGAATGCACAAGGCCTGTAGTGGATGTGGTTTAGGATGCTCTCATATTATCATGTTTGGAAAATATTGCAACATCTAGAAGCAAAGAACTGTGAACATGCATAGAGAGCAGTGTTAGAATTCAGTCATGCTCAATAATGTAGTAGCCAGATGAAAAAAAAAAAAAAAGGTTGCCTTAATTTGAATCAATAGACTTCTTGTCCTTTTAACCATGCAAAGAATAACACTGACTTCGGTGAGACAGATTGAAACCTTACTGTTAATGATGTGTAAGAATCCATAGGAGGAGGGAGACTAAGTATGTATGTAATAACCTCACTTTCCCCATAACAACACTGCTTTAATGTTGAAAGAAAACTGTGGATGCTATCTAGCCACTGTGTGTCCCTAAGGGAGAAGGAGTTACAAATCCCATCTTATAAATAAATAAAATTTTTAAAATTCCATTGTATGTTTACTGTGTGAGGCCATCAGAAGAACATCTTTACCACCATAATAAACACCCAACACCACAGCTGAAGTGAACATACCTCCGAGCAGAACTGAGTATGTAACTATCAGTTCATTGTTTGTTATCATGGCCTATGGACTCATACCCTTGCAGGGAAGACACAGGTGGCAGTCAAGGTAAATGCAGGACAAAATGCTTGTGTATTGTGATTTTCTCACATAAAATTTAAAATCAGCGTTAAATCTCTGTTTATTAAGTGATGTGTGGCTCTTTCCTTAAAATACTCTCCACAAAACTGGTAGGTGTTTCTGGCTGACCCTGCCAGAGCTAGAGTCTCTTGCGCTCTCTGACAGTTGTTCATCTCACAATTGCAGATTTTAGCATTGACCCACAGACCCTGGTTGAACCGCCATGCTATCTGGGGACTTTCCTGCACAAGAAGGCTTATGCAGAGTCCTAGTCTTGTTTCTCAGGAGCAAGGAAAAGGCTTTAAGGAGTGCTCTTGCTGTGCTCAGCTGGGGTTGTGCCAAGCTGTTCACCATTACTTTGAACATTAGAGAGCAGAGGGTGGCCATCAATCTCAGAAGAGCCAGGCAGCCACCCTCAGCAGCTGGTGCCAGTTCAGAATTCTTGATAAATTTCTCTTGAACTCTTCCTTTTGTCTCCTTTCATCCTCTTTGTTCCTTTTTTTCTGTTTGTTTGTGGGGTTTTTGTTTGTTTGTTTGTTTGTTTGAATTAATTACAGTCCTCAATATCCTACTGACAACAACAAGATAGGGGTAATGGGAAGAAATGTTTTACATAGAGAATCTGCTTTCTATTTATTGTTTTTCCATCCAAACACCTTTAATGCACATAAAGTGCATGTACATTTCTTGCTGTAACTGCAACATAGCTCACTTCACATGAAAATTTATAGACTCTTTCAATCTTTAAAGACAATCCCAGCAACAACTTTAAATATACCAGAAATATCACACTCTTGAAGGAGAGTCACAACAGATTTCTTTAGAGCTACATTGTGCTTCATGTTATGTTAGTTTCTTAATTTCTAAATTAAAGGAAATACTTTTAACTTGACTGTCATCTGATAAACTAGTGTGCTATAGGGCAAACCAGTCCTATATTAACACTGTAAACAGGCATTGATGCTCTGAAGAATTTCAAATATTGTTGGTTGGTGAATATTCAGTTTACACATTTTCATCTCTGTGAATTTCTTTGGAAAAAAAAAGGAACACCATAAAGAGACTAAATCAAGTTTTTCTCTACTCAAAATGTTTTTGCAGCTCTCTTATCCCACTCTGGATGCACAAAGAAGTTGGGAAAGGATTCTGATTTTTATTTTTGTCCAAGAACAAGTCTCAGGTGTTGCAAAGCTTCTCAGTATCACCTGTCGCTCAGCTTGTGTGAAGTGCTGGGACCATTGCTCAGCACTTGCAGGCAGGCAGTATGTGACCCATGCAGGGTGGTGCTGCAACAAGATCTGGGCAGCTGATCACTAGCCCAGGTAGGAAGTGCTTCAGCTGTAAAAGGATAAGGGTAGATGTTGAAGAGGCTGGGAGGATAGGGAATGCAGATGGATTGTTTTCTCTGCATGAGTCTGGAGGCTGGCAAACCGGTAGAGGTGGAAGGATACAGGCAAAGCAGTAGAGTCCAAAGATGTATATAGGAGAGATTCAGGGGTGTGTGCAGCAGGTCCCAGAGCTGCACGAGTTGTTAGATGTGGTTTGCATGTGGGTGTCTGTCAAGTAATTCACTGCTGCTGTTTTAAGGGTGGGAGGTTTAAAAATGTACTTTCAGAACCAGCAGATTTGAGGTCAAATAATGACATGTCAGTAACCTCCTAGGGGAACTGCAAGTTTTCCACAGTGGTATCTGTGCTCAGCTATTCTCCCTCTAGATATTAAAAACAAAACAAACAAACAAACAAAATAGAAAAGAAAAAGAAAAAATAAAACCTTTGAATACATATCCACAAGCCACGATTTTGCTTAATGAGAGCACTATTTGCAGTAGAAATGCACTCTCAGCCACGCTTCTAAATGCTGCCATCATTTAGTGTAAACGGTTTCATAACAGCTTGGAACAAAAATGATTTCAAGTCAGAGATGTGTCATTCAGAACAAATCCAGAGAGAAGTCAAGTGACTATCATATGTGAATAACTTTGAATTTAGCTGACTGCAGGATATAATTACCTCCATTTATTGTGTTTATGAAAATTTTTTGTGTAATTTTTTTTTCAGTTTTTAAAATGCTTTTGATGGACACAGATTGAGATAAATTCCAACAGAGTAAAAGAAATACATCCTTGCACCCATATCCTCACAGCTAATGTAATTAATTGTATTAAGTAGCTCAGTATAATTATGCTGTGTATTCCCACAGTTTGTGTTTAAAACAAATGCCAAAGACAAGATAAAGCGACATGGTTAACACAGATAAATTACAGCGAACACCTTTCTCTGAGCAGTTTCAGCCATCACATTTTCAGCCTGTGTTAAGTCTAATTGTTAAACAAGGAGCACAGATTTAGATTAGTGACTTAATAGCCTTCTTTAGCTAAGGTTTACCTTAGGAAAGAGAGGAAAAAGTAAGTCTATCTTCTCAGCACCTCATTGCTTAGTAGTCCTTCTGCCTTCACATCCTTGATGCCTAGAGGCTCTATTTCGGGAAAACTTTCAGAGTTCCTCTCTGTTCACCAATGATGTTATTTCAAAGGTTAAAGGCAGGGAGAAGAATTGCATAAAACAACCCTTAAAGAAGTAATGCAGAAAAGCAACTCATTCCCTTTCACCAGACTCTCTCACTATTTCAGATCTGAGGAGAACTCACAATGTGTTTTTCTGGCAGTGCAGCACAACACTTAGAGGAAAGGGAAACGCTCAACTGGTTGCAGACAAATATTGAGACAATAAAGCATATGAGCATCCAGCTGTTTTAAACAGTCAGTTTCAGTGAAATCTTTCTTTCATCAGCCTTAAGATCTGCATCTATACCACCATAGCACATTAGAAGTGGACAATACTTGTCCTTGGATACATGCTTGATTTTGAAAACTAGAAAAGTTTCTGTTTCAAAAGACTAGTGTGCTGGCTTCATTTGGTACTGTTCCAGAGACTCCGTATCTACAAGGTGAGCTTTTTATCCTGGTAATACAAAGCTGAGCTGCTGTGGGGTGTAGCAGTCAAAGGACACCACAACAGATGCACCAAAGCAGTCTGCAAGTGTTTACATCCACACTGTTCAGAATCTTTCAGTAAATTAACTCTTTCCAATAAACTTTCATTCCATGGCAGTAGTTATCAGCCTTCATGCTTATTTAATCACACAGACAGTCATTAACGTTTTAAACATCTCTGTCAACCAGGAACAGCCAGGTAACCTTGATTTTCAGATTGCCTGTGGGTAGCAGAAAAGCAAGCGTATTGGTGATTGTCATGTTTCTGGCTATATTTCTCTCACTTTCCATCGGCACAAACATGACCAAAAATCTCTTCTGCCAGACGGTGTCCTTACACCTGCCTCTATACAGAATATGTCTCACTTCACGCCCGTGGATTACAAATGAAGAAATGCTGTGAGGCCTAGTATTTCAGTAAATGAGGGTGAAGAGAAGTGCTGGCGTGCTGTGGCATCCACAGGCTTTGGTTTCTGGGTTCCCATTTCTATCAGCCAGCGTGAAGGTTATCATCCAGCTCCTGGGGTCTTCATTAATGCCTTCTGCACCGGGCAGCAGGAGGCAGTGAGGAAGTTAAAGAGTAAATGCTGGCTTTTATGTTTTTGCTACAGAAGGTTCAGTTTCTTAGACTGGCACCAGCCACTGGTAGACAAACACAGACCAGCACAAGATACAGCCAGACTACTTTTCTTTCGAAAGTATAGTCCACCCTCCTTGAAAAGTCCTTGCTTCAAGCACTGTGTCTACCTAGAAGTATTCTGCAGACATCAGTTCTCTGTGAAAAAACAAAACAGAACCATAATATTGCAGCTCTAGAAGGTCTGGATTTACAGAGTCATAGCAGAAAGAGGGTGCAGGATTAAGGACAAGGGAGGAGAGAGGATACAGAGGACAACAGCCTCTGCCCTACCTGCATGAAAAGATTTGGCTGGGATGGCTCCCACAGGATCAGCTGCCATAACACTCTTACCCACTTTTCAGTCAGATGTGGTCAGGGACAAGGCTGCACAGGTGTCTGCTTCCTCCTGTCCCTTTTCTGGGTGCCCCTATGCTGTGCCCACATGCCCACTCATGATGATACATGAAACATGGGCATTTGGACTGTGAGCCTGGCTTCAAGGCTATGTGATCCACACTGGCTGAAGGATGCTCCTTCTCTAGTGGGGTCTGGTGCAACCCTCCGGCTCCTTCTGAGCTGTCTCCACTTTCTTGCCAAGCAGGGAAGAGTCTGTGGCAGTGCACACCAAACTTTCACACTGAACTGAGTTCATGTAAGGCTTGTACTCCATATTTCTGCATTCAATTAGCTCTCAAGCAGTATGATTATCTCTTGGGCCGTTTCTGATAAATTTCATTAATGCACATGATTATGCTAATTAAATAATTTGATTTTTTTTTCCTGTTGATGGGGAAAGGGGTCTGAGCCATAACTGTCATATTCCAGATAGAGATGCCTCTTGCATGCTGGTTTCATGAAATACCTTTCATGGGAGATGGAGGTGGGCCACACAGGGCTGCTGCAGCGTGCCCATGATGGTTTCTGCAAACTTCTATAAGAAAACGTAACATTTAGCCTTTTCTTTTCATTCACATCTCCTCTGCTATGCAATTTGTTAACTTTTGCATTTATGTTCCTAATTAAGTTAAGGGAATTTTGCCATTTATTTCGGGACATTATATCTCTTTGTGGTGCACACCCATTACCAATAAAGTGGCATTATATAATGGTTCTATTTTTCATTCTTTGAGTCTAGATGAAAAAAACGTGTGATATCTTTGAAGACATTTTTACATTTTTATTGCTGTTCTTAAAACATAGGGATATGACAGTAGTTTTCTTCACACACTAAAAACCAACCCCACTTACTTGCTTAGCTTTGGTTTAATTTGATAGGAAGTATATGTATATTTATATCTTTCCCCTTTTGTCTGTCAGTTTTCCTGGAGCCCAAATAGAGCATGCTTCTAGACAAAGCAGGCAATGAAAAGAATGGCACCTCTTGAAAGAGATTTTGCCTGTTGCTTAAAAGCAATGTCTGTTTCCAAACAGAAATACTTTAAAGCGGATTGATTGCTCTGAATAGGCTGGAAATAGACTTTCATAACCTCAGTTATAATACCTTGATAATAACATTTGTGAGCTTAGAAACTAAATTAGAAAGGTTGAGATGTATTTGAAACTAAGCCTAAAACATAGAATTCATTCTGAAAGTGTGAACTCTAAAGCTGTTCTATTAATTAAAAATGTACTTGTTGTTGCATCGTTTATTATATGTTATGTAAATAAATCACATTGATATGAGAGGAGAGAGGAAGGACTGTATGTAACATCTAAAGCCACCTCAAAGCTCTTGCAAAGGAGTCTTTCACAACTTCCCTTCTCTTGATTGCATACAATGTAATATAATATGAAACAGATGATTTGAAATATCCCCACACAGGAGACCAGAGGCCGTAGGGTTTTCAGTTAGAAGAGTAAAAAGGGAAGAACAGTACACAAGACTTTACAAAGGATGGCAGTAGGGTCTTGTGCAGACTGTATGTGGAAGATGTTGTTCAGGTTTTGTTCATCCTCAGCCCCTGTGATGGGATTAGGAGAGTTTCATTTCCATTATCCATGCTGTGCTTGGCACTTTACAAATGAAAGTTTCTTTCTACCACCAAAGGATTTACATCTAGGTCAAGACTTTAACTAGCCATTAAGTGAGCTTATGTGAATTAGATCTGTATTTGCTGACAGTAGCTGCAGGTATATCCAGGTTGTAACAAGGCTGCACTTTGAAATTTGTAAAAGGAGTGGAATTATAAAGCAGCAGATGGGAACACAATTTCTATCACGAGCATTTGATATCAGTCTCCAGTCCAAATTGGGATTGAGTGGAAGAAATCATAACTGTGCTGAGGTTGGTGGTTTCGACTACCTGCCCAGTTGTTTTCCTCTGTTGGAAAAGCCTGCAGAAACTAGAACAAGCTTGTGAATCTGACCCATGACTTTTAAGTGCTTTGCTTAGCATCCTCACTTTGGGCACTTTGGGGTTTTGGTTTTTGGTTTGGTTTTTTTTTTCCTTTTTTAACTTTCTTCTTCTTTTTTTCTTTTTTTTTTTTTTAATGATATGTTAATCCCATCTGGCTTGTCAGATTTCATAGCATATTTTGGCTTTGTAGTATTTGGCATAGACATGAGTGAGTGTGAACATTAAAGAGTCTATTTCTTTCCTTTCTTTTGGTTTCCAATGATAAATACTGCATAGTAGAGCTAGTAATTTTTTGTTGCTTTTTTCTAATTAACAAAACAACTGAATTTCTGAATGGGTTCTCCTTCAATGTGAAACAGTATTTTCTCATTGGCAATATTAGGAACTGACCTGAAATAAATGAGAAGTTACATTAGATTATTATTCTCATCAGATTTACCTCTAGTGTCTAAGCATCGATTTTACTGCAAAGAGTAAACCTCAGTGACTTCAACTGATTAATGTCCCATTCCCAATTTGCATGCATGGATAGTATTTACCCAAAGGTCAGAATAGAGGAGTGAGGTGTGCTACTTTAGTACATCTTTCTCAGCCATGTATTTGCAACAAAGAGAGAGACAGAGAAAGCAAGCATGTGAAAATTCATGCCTTGGGGAAGGGATTATAAAGGTCATTTTCAGCTCCATGATGTGTATGTTTCTTTTAATCATTAAGGATAACAATCAAATATACCTATCGGCAAAAATAAATGTCTGTCTACTTCTTCTTGTTCAGCATTTTTAAAATTTAGTCCATCTCAAAAGACTGGTTTTTAATTTGTGATAGGGCTTTCTGGGGCTGTTGTTTTCTGAGGTAGAGAAAGTCTACACACAGCAAGGGGAACCACAGGGAGTGATTGCCAGAGGGATATTGTGGGGTTAGTAGGAATGAAAAAGATGGGCAAGAAGTGGGAAAACCGGAGGTAAATTCACCTTAAGAATCAGATATTTGCAGCCATTAATTAGTGAAGGAGGTAATTGAATACTTGAAACTTAATTTAGTATAATTACATAAGTCCATTTCTTGGAAATGATGGATGCAAGAGGACCATCAGTTTTTCAGATGATTTAAAAAATGAACCATGGATCAATTCCTATAGTTATTAGCTGCTTCTGGGAAAAACAAAACAAAACAAAACAAAACAAAACAAAAAACCAAAAAAACCCACCAAAACCCAACACAAAATCCATCAGGAACATTTCTCAGTGACATGACGATGTTGCTTGAACACATCAGAGGAACATGAAGGTGAACTGACCCAGTATCCTGCCACTGTAGCATTGCCTTAGACTACCTGAGAATAAGGCACCACGCATGAGCAGAATGCCACATCCAAGTGGAAGCTCATAGTTGAATGCAATTAATGATTGCCTTGTATTGCTTGATTTTAGGAAGTAGTAGGCAGTTTAAAACTTAGGTCTAGTTCCTGCAAGCACTTGCATGTGGCGGAAATCACACCGATCCGATCATGGGGTCAAGTTCACTGTGGTTTTTAAAATGCCTGAGCAGCATGTTTCCTCTTAGAGGATTTGTACATAAGACCTATGGAGAGAAGAGAGGTTTAGCCAGTGTTTAAACTAATGGGAGGTCTATCTAACAGCTGAGTATATTTCAGCTTCTGGGTAATAGGGTATTAAGACAGCTTGAGAGATCACTTACCTATGTCCTACAAAAGAAATGTGTAAAGAAAATTATGAAACTGCCGTTTGCTTGCCCTCAAATATCACACAGCATTCTCTCATCTTTCAAAACCCTAACATACTCTATATGTTGCTGGAAATGCTATGTATTTTTGTCTGTCCTTGAAAAGCCAGATCAGGCACAGCTCAGAGGCAGCCAGGGACTGTGGCAGTGGGGTTCCTGCCTCAGCAGTGGGGCCACGGAGGGGCATGTGCATACATATGAGGAGAGAAATCATCCCAAAATGTTAGCTGCTGTCTCTGCACCATTTGTCAGGCAGTGGCTAGCATGACAGATCCAGCTTTTTTGGGTACCTGACCCTACCTTGACATCTCAGATGCAGCTTTTTGCCCTATTCTCCCCCTTTCATCAGGGAAAGCCTATTTTCAGCCTGGTCCAATCTCCTCATCATCCTTTTGGCAGTGAAACTGTGTGACAGACCAGCAGAATTCAAGTTAATGTCTCAAACATTCACTGAAAGAAATTTGGTCAACATCAGATCCTGGGAACAAATTTTATAGACAAACCCAAGTTGCAAGAACAGAAAGATGCAGTCAGAAAAGGGGAGTGCACAGAGGTGAGACGGCACTCTTCTAAGGACAAACTTCCTCAGCAACCATGTGAGGGGACAGTGGGGAAGAGAGAATTGCCCTCACAATGCATGTGCTGTGAAGGAGAGTCAAATAGCAGTCACACCAGCATGGGGAGAAGTAACCCCCTCAACAACCCCCCAAACCACCAACCCATTTCCAGGAAGATTCTGGAAGTGCAGATTGTGCATGACATCTAATTAACATGAGGGTCCAAATGCCCACCCAGAGGGGAAGTAAGGCAGTCTATGTAAAGATACTAATCGGAGCTCCAGGCAGCACCCACAGTGTCCAAGACAGCCCCATACTGTTGCAGGCAATTAATGTGCCAGTGTTGTTGTGATACAGCTGTATACTGTGATCCCTGTTGTCGTTTCACCTTAATCCTGACCTGGAAATAGGTGAGCTTGAGTCATCATCTGGAAAGCTTGGGATGTGACAAGCTGCATTTGCTTACGTTTCTGAGGAGCTTTGAGCAAGCCCTGTCTGATACACGTGTGATTTGCATATTTACAGTATCATGTTACATACCTTATGAGTAGTGACAACTCCAGGTGTAATGAATCCAGGATCGATTGATTCCATTAAAATCTTTATGTCTGTTGTCGCTAAGAGATTGGGAGTGTTTGAATAAGTCTCAAGTTAAGTGAGCATATAAAGTTAACAAGCATTCATTGTAAACAATGGTTGTGAAGGACAGATCTCAGAGTTGATTTATTTACTTGTTCTTCTGAAACACCTGTATTTTTACTCTCTGATTTATTTTGATTTATTAAAATAGAAAACATGAGGCATACTGATTTTTTTTTGCTTTAGGATATTCAAAATTGACCCTTTTCTGTTTCCTTAAAAATCTTGAGGATGTTTTTGATCACTTCCTCTCTTTTTTTTTTAATCAGAACAAAACAAAATTATTGCCACTTTTTTGAAATTTTCTTTTCTATCTAACCTGAAACGAACTTCAGGGTTTGGTATATGGTGTTTCACTGCACATTCTGATTCTTTGAGGTTGAAAACTAATTCTTAAGGAAATGTTTTCAATGGCTCATTGAGTTGATACTTAATCTGAAATTTCATTAAAAAACACCATAAATTAAAATTTCTTCTAGAACATTTCAAAACTGTGTAGGAGGAAAATATGAAGGTGAATGACAAATAAACACTCTCACTGTCCCTGGAAGTAGCTTAAATCCTTAATAACCAAACCATACATAGTAAAGAGGTTTCTAGCTTGTCTTGGTCTGTTTTCAGATATATCTTACCTCTCCCTTTGGCATGTGATGTTATTATATTTCAACCCAAACCACTTTCATCTGCAGTACTGATTCACTGCAGCAACCACCATCCTTTCCAGACTTTGAAAATATTGCATATTGTGTGACATGTTTCCTGTGCATCCCCATCCCTCTGCATCCACCTACACTGCAAGCAATGACAGAGGGATTTTTGCAGTGGGTACTAATCATTTTTCCCACAAGAAATTCTAGTATTGAAAATGGAATGTGCTGATGTTTGTTCCCAGCCCATCCCAGGATGTCGGAGCACTCTCTTGCTTTCCCCAGAGATATGCTTCTACTGCCTGTGAGCAACTAATGAAAGAAAGCAGTGACTTCTACCTTGTCAAGAGAGTCCCATGTGGTGGTGTACAAAAGTTAGCCTTGATCATTCCCAAATGAAGGGATACAAGAAACATAGTGAAAATATACTGAGATGTAGAGTTCAATAGAAAAGCTAATTAATGAAGTCACTAAACATATGCCTCTGTCTCATCATTGTGAATCTTCATCTCAGAGCTCCTCCTCCAAGGTTTGATATCCGTACCACTTGCATGTAACCTAACATACCTCCAATGCCTGTTTCAAGAAAATAAGATATTCCACTTTGTTAAAGACACAATCCACAGTATGGTTAATTAATTTATCATTGTAGCAAATACTTGAAGCCACATTGGCTTTACAGCTACTAGACACTAGCTTTATAACTAGTGTCCCACATAACACAGGACCTTGAAATGCCTACCTAATATTGAAGTGATTACTGCACCATTACATAGTTTTATGAGGCAGCAATCCAGTTCTTCAATGAATAAACTACAATGCTGAAGGCTGAGTAGTTTATCTTGATGAGGGAACTATATTATTGCCGAGTAAAACAGCATAGTGGTACTATTGCCACTTTTCTGTGCTTAAGGTAGGGATTTTTAAGTTTGTGGGTTTTTTTAAGTCTTTCAATGTGCCTTTACCCAACTATCAAAACTAAATTAAAACCTCTATGGGTTTGGTTTTAATCTCACTTGTGTGTTTAAAATAGTACACAAGGCTTGTAGCCAGTGCAGGCAATGGAAATCTGAATGTTGTATGTAGGTAGGCAGCGTTAAATAATATGACCTTTAAAACAATGCACTGCTGGACTGACTCCTTTTGCTTTGTTTTTAGCTTGCCTAATTGTGGGTTTATGCCAGGTTCTGATTTTAACATTAAAAAGCAAAACATTACCAGCTAAGGCTTATCTGGGAATCAGCCAGCGGAGACATGCACACTGTGACCAGAGAGGTTACTCACCACTCTCTGCACGATGTGCTGAGTACTTGGGGCTGGTTGGTACAGCTCAGGGGGATCTGTGTATCAACTGCAGGACTGTGCGTATTTAGAGATGGGTATCCATAATTTCTGCCACTGCCGAGGCCTGGAAAAAGCCCCTGCAGGCTGCCTAGCTGCCTGTCACATCACGGGTAAATTTCAACTCCACAGTGGTTTCTCACCCCTTCTACATAAGCACACATGTGTATATGAAGGTGTTTGTGTGCATACTCCTCTCATAGGTAATAACCTTGTGCATTTTTTTGTTTCGGCAGTTGTTCACCTAAGTGGTTCTTGATGATTTGGTCATCTTTCTTAAATTGCTGGGTTTGTTACATGAAGCTTCCATGCTGAGCTGTACAAAATCAATAAATAACAAGAGGATATTTCATCTCCTTTTCCAGCAGACCTCTATTTCTCTTGACATACACTGAGAATGTTGAAATGCAAAATTATTTCCAAACCAAATGATAAACAGTGCCCTTTGATAAGTTTTGCTTATATAGGAGATTCTGAAGAGAAAACAAAAATGTCTCACTCTCTTCCTCATAACTCCTTCTCTCAAGCTTAATAGAAAAAGATAAAATGAGAGCCATTACAATGGCACTTGTCAATTTGCAGGCAAAATATATTGCAGGTGACTAGGGACTCACCTTCAGAGATAAAAATGAGTCAGAGAGAGACTCCACATTGCCCTTACAAGGAATGATCATTCATGTTGCACTGAATGTTTCTTATGCCAGCTGCTTGTCTGTTGAGCAGCAGACATCTTTTTGCTGCACTCTGGCCCCGCAGTTCAACGAAAATGATGCCTTAATAAAAGAGGCTGTCCAAGGCATGAGACTTATTAAAATTCCTTCTTTTGCATCTCAACCTTTCTTTTTGTCACACTATATTATTATATTATATGGTCCCTGTAATATTAATTAAAAAAAAAAGAAGTTGCCATTATCTATTACATGAGATAAAATAGGAAATAATGAGAAGAGGATTACCTCAATGTGAAGGCCTTGCTGTGATATAATTTGCAAGGAGGTACAAGAGACCAATATGAAAGATTCTCCTGTGTGTCACCTCCAGAAATTCTGGATGTCAGCCTGAGGAGGAGAACAGTTCCATTGGTCCCCCATGTCCCCTGTCCTCCCAGAGAGCTGGATAGGGCTGGAGGTGGGTCTGTGTCTGCGTTATGGTCAGATCTGGCAGCAGTTCATGTGTATTCTGCTGCCTGTTCAGGCATCATTGTGAATTCTGTAGTCAGACTGAGGTCCATATTTTTCTGTGGACTCAAACTTTCAAAAGTGCCTGTTACATCAGGATGCCCAGCCTGAGATAAGTTAGAAGGGCTGGCTCTTAGAAGGTCCTGGACACATCTTTCCTTTTGTCCTCTTTCCCTGCCTCCTCTTGAACAGAGCCCTTTCAAGGCTCTGAAGTCAAGGATCTCCAATTGGTAATCTGTTTTTAAAGACTGTGGCTGGTCTATAGGTATTTCTGAAACGCTATTCTTATCTCTGGGCTCCAGCTAGAAATGGAATGCAGCACATAATTGTACAAGTGGCTCAGTAATGGTGCAAATTCAAATTAAATCATGGGATATTTCACATTGTGCACGTAACTCGTGATGCCTGTTTTACAAGGTGTGCAGTTTAGCATCATGCTTGTTAAGATGTAGAACTACAGTAGACATTAAATACAAGAAAAAGAAATGTATGATCATTGCCCCAGTACGAGATTTTCTTCCTTTTGGGAATGATATGAATGTATACCAAAACAAGTGGAAGAAAAGTAGTCACTGTTCTCTGAACCGTCTTCTTTTCTGTGCTGCCCTCTCCCCTGCTGGGCTGCCATGGTTCATATCCTTGTTCTTTCTGTGGGTTACACTGAAAGGTGCTTTCTTCACAGGTCTACTAACAGTGCTTGTTTTAAGGATGAAGGCTGCCCCTCAGCTACTGAAGCTTTAAGGATGCATGCAGTGCTTTGCAGTCTGTGAAGCATGAATACCTTGTTGTCTGTGGGAACTGTGGGAACAACAATGACCCAAAACTAGACTGTGACCAGCCAGCTCCTGGCACCTAACCACATGATCAGAGTGGCTCTACTGGCCTCTTACAGCTATGGATAACATTACATTCATGTAGCCAAAGAAGTAATGACAACAAGAAAAAAACCAAACAACCTACCGTTTTTATCCTTCATTACCTTTTGCTTTCCCTTTTCCCTAGCTTTCCACACGTGAAGGATGGGGAGAACAATTTGTCACTGCACCAGCTCACTCTACAAAACTGCTTTGGCTCGGAGGCAGAATTGTTCTTGATTCTGCCCAAACAGATTTGGGCAATGACAAGTTTGTGTTTCAGAACACAGGAATGTTCAGGCATTAGAAGACTGGCTATTTTTTTAGATTAATTTTTTAATATGACATAATCCCCTTCCAAATAATCCAAATAATATCCACCATCATCTTGGATGATGCTGTTCCTACATGTGCTGTTCACAGTAGCCCTTTCAGCGCTGACATTTCAATGCTAAGGAAAGCTAAAGGCAGGGAGTTCATTACACAAGCTCCCTTCAGGCTTTTGGCAAGATGTAGTGAGATGCCAGTTGTTCCCAGTCATTTTCTGTAAACGAGAATATTCTGGAGCATTCAGCCAAGTAGAGTATATTCAACATTATTTCCTTATGGTACATACACCATATTTTGTCACAAGTGCAATGAAAGAGTTTAGTTGATCATGCAACCTCTTATGAGGGTTTTTTTTCTAGCATCTAAACCAGCAGTTACTCGAAATGCAAGAAATATTTGAAGGTTTGAAGGTTGCCCGATGCACGTGGTATTCTTACCTTCTTTCCTACACCTTCCCTTTAACAAATAGAGTAAGAACAAAAATGAAATGTTGTTAAACCTATGTTACCCATCAGAAAAGGCAGGTGATATGAAACCATTTTTTTTCTTTTCTAAGTCTCCCAGCTATATATCTCCTATCATTTTATCTATTAGAGTCTTGTATGTTGTGATGGTAAAGTATTACTATTTTCCAGGCACTTCATATATATCATCAAAGAATTCGGGTGGGTGATAATAAATTGGGTTTAAGCATCTTTAACTACTGTAGCTCCATCACACTCCGAGGACGAACAGCGAGGCAGCGGCAAGGGGTAGCTCTGTGCCTGTAAGCCAGATAGAGGTGAACCGGGGGTTCCTGGAGCCAGAAAAGTCCGATGAAAAGCACCGAGACCCGCCTGGAGCCG
>JAAGNO010021381.1:0-14438 GCA_033439905.1 Ceryle rudis | reverse complement strand
CAGCCTCAGCTTAAATATCTCCAGGGATGGGGCCTCAACCACCTCCCTGGGTAGCCTATTCCACTGCTCTACCACCTGCAATGTAAAGTTCTTTAGACCAGTGGAATAGGCTCCTTTATTGAGGAATGTACGAGGCTGTTATTCCTGTGTGGTATTTATATTTAATCCTGTGAAGGGCATTGTGAATTGCTTTTGTGGCTTTGACAAAATTACACCTGTGGTGACTGACAGTTCTCCAGCTGTGTGGGGGAGTCAACAGTTTTATTGGTTTACTTAAAAAGAAATATGGAGTGAACTTCTTACCTCTTCAGTGAATAAAGTAACAAAAAGCCTCATGCGGGAAGGTACTAGCACTGGCAAATACCACAGAAGCTGTTAAAGTGATTAACCTTGTTAGAGCAGGGAACAGAGCTTTTAACAGCTATCACTTGGTCTCTGACACAAAAGTTGCTGAGAACTGACATTGGGGATTGGTTTCTTCAAGTTAAAGTGCAAAAGGAGATATTTTGAGAAATGAGAAATATTTTGTCCTCTGAGAATTAAATGCCAATTTTCATGATGAAGCCTTCTGGAGTGAATAAACTACCACGAGATTCTATCAGCACAAATTGTACAGTATTGTTGGTTTGTGTGACTTGGCATTTGCTTATAAAGTAAATCTTACCTCAGGTGTCTTTTTAATAGAAATATTAAAGTTACTGGAAAACACAATGGGCAGAAGAGATTGTCTTCTTCCTAGTTATCAGATATGTTTCTGCTAGAACATCAGCTGAAAAATGAATTATCCATAGAAAATGTTAATGTAATTTGCTTTTTTTTTCTGCAGTTGGAGTAAAATACTAGCCACCACATTTTTTAATATATCCTCATGAACTTACACGAGTCTGGGACAGGAAAACTGTAGAGCCTTACACAGACAAAATTTTTACTGGATTCAATTTTTACTGCCTAGGGGATGATGGGATTGAGAGTCGACCTGCAGAGAAGGACTTAGGGGTACCGGTGGATGAAAAGCTGCACATGAACGTACAAAGTGTGCTTGAAGACCAAAAAGTCAACTGTACCATCAGTACCAACAGTACCAACTGTACTTTTGCATCAAAGGAAGCATGACCAGCAGGTTGAGGGAGGTGATTCCCCCTTTCTGCTCTCCTTTCATAACACCCCACCTGGAGCACTGTGGACACAGAGCTCCAGATAGCCCCCAACACAAGAAAGACATGAACTGTTTGGAGCAGGTCCAGAGGAGGGCCACAAAAATGATCAGAGGGCTGGAACACCTCTCCTGTGAAGAAAGGCTGAGAGAGTTGGGGTGGTTCAGCCTGGAGAAGAGAAGGCTCTGGGAAGACTTTATTGTGTTATATCAATTCGTAGGGCTTATAAGAAGGATGAGGGCAGACTTTTTAGTAGGGCCTGATGTCATAGGACAAAGTGTAATGTTTTTAAACTGAAAAAGGTCAGATTCAAGCTAGATATAAGGAAGAAATGTTTTGCAATAAGGGTGGTGAAGCACTGGCACATGTTGCCCAGAGAGGTGGTGGTTGCCCTACCCTTGGAGACATTCAAGGTCAGGTTGGATGGGGCTCTGAGCAACCTGATCTAGTTGGATTTGTCCCTCCTAACTGCAGGAGGGTTGGACTAGATGACCTTGAAGGGTCCCTTCCACCACAAAATGTTCTATAAATCTGTCACTTGGAGGGGTAAAACTTTTCTGCAATGAACACAGTCATTGTAGGACTGAGGAGGCAGTGAAGGTAGGATGCAGGAGTCTTTTGGTTAGCAGCGTTTCTTGGAAGCAGTGGCTTGGGGTAGGGGGGCTAAAGGACAAGTTGTAATGGGCAGTTCAGGAACCAGCTATAACTTCAGCTGATGCTTTGGCTTGACTAGACTCAAGAATCTGTGGCACAATCATGCTGATTGCAGCATATCAGCAGAAAATGTCCAAAATAACTAGCGACTTTAGCTGCTTCAAAACACCCAGCTTGAGTGTCATAAGTGGGCTGAATCTTCCAGAAATCCTGAGTATTCAGCTTCTGAAAAATGGGATTCTGTTTTTAGCATATTAATTTGTCTCTTTGGTTTGTGGGGTGTGGGGGATTTTTTTCCCCTTTTTTCAAAAAAAAGTGAAACCCTTGAAACCTTAGCCTTTAATCGTATAACTTCTGAACCATCTTCTGTATGAAGAGACAAGACAAATTATGGAGTCTTCTGAGGTTTTACAGCACTTTAACAGCTCACTGTCTGACCCACAGCATTTGCTTTGAAATACAGGGACTGGTGCAGAGCTTTGTCATGGAGCAGGTGTCATGTACCTGTCTAGAGTGAAGAAACAGTGTGTGCAGGGGAGGATATTCTTTGCCTGTGCATTAGAATATCTGGATTTATAACTGCTGATGCCTTCAATCTTTTTGCATGCCCCTTTTGTGTAGGCACTTGAATTATTTGATTTACTAGTAGTACACAAGAAGTGAATTTCAGAACCAGAAGTGTTAGAGTGGCTTAAATCAGTACACAATAAAATAGATTATGGCCTTGCCTGTTACTCATTACATGTTTCTTTTCCTCAGTTTTCATCCTGATCTTCCTCTGCTTCCATCCATCCATCCAGTGACTCCCTGTGCTTACTTGGACTAAGAGCACTGTTAAAGTACTATATTTTAATATTTCTCTCTTCCCTGGGAAAAGGGGATCAGGAAAAGTATAGCAGGAAGGAACTGACCTGGCTGTACTTCAAACAGGTGATGTCCATGGTAAGAATTTGTTGAACTGTATTTTAATATAGCTAAAGTATAATTGCAAAAGTTATAGTTGCTATCCAGTCTGCTTATCCAGAATGCCTAGGCAGGATGAAAGCACCTTGTGAAAGATACACACTACAATGTCCAAGCGCATAAACTTCGTATTAATCAGTTTCATCACACAGTGGCCACACATACATGTACATATTTGGTTAGAATTTTAAATTGTTAAAGTAAAAATGACTCTTAGGAACAGATTTGCTACAGTCCTAATGCCTGTAAAACAGAGATGATGGGAACAGAGAAATGCATGTGTTAGAACAGCTGTTGGTGTGTGGGTTGTATAATAATTTGTGTCATAAATTCATCAGTAGTCACAGTCCTGCATCTTGGATGGATGTGGAACTCCTGCACTTGTCCCTCTACAAATTTCTACATACACAACCAAGATCCTGCTGCTAAAGCGGGAAGTAAGTTTGTGAGAGGATCAGGCTCAGCCTCTTGCTTGAAGTCAGGTAAGGATGTCAAGCTGGTTCCTTTGCCTTTATAGCTTTGCTTGTAAAATCCACCTGCAGAATGAGGAACCTTTCTGACCCTGTCATGGTCCCTTCTGTGGTAGGTTCCTCCTTGGTGGAAAATTGATCCAAATAAAATGCTGTCTCCATCCTCCTTCCTCCTCAGCAAATTAGTATTTTTCCAATGATAAAAGAATTCAGGTGCCATGAAAAACCTCTTTGGTGCTGAATCAAAAGCAGCAGCATTAAAATAGACATTTATGGTAAACTCTAACATGGTATGTTATAATTGGAATGGATAAGACACAGATTTGAATTACCTGATTGTCCTCCTGATTTCATTTATCCAGAACTATAGAGATTGTCTTAATGCATAAGGCTGATGAAAGATGTAAATTCATGTTATTTTGGGAATGTCATACTTTCAGATGCTATAGAGGAAGGCAGAAGGGTTTCCCTATGCAGAGTTAGGACTTTAAACACCAATTCTATGTGGTTCTCATAGCTGCAATGGTGCTCAATGGATCTGGTACAAAATCACATAGTGGTAGGCACCTCTGGAGATCATTCAGTCCAAATCCCCTGCTAAAGCAAGGTTCACCTAAATCAGGTTTCACAGCATTTCATCCACGTGGGTTTTGAAAGTCTCCAGAGAAGAAGACTGAAACTTCTCTGGGCAGCCTGTTCCAGTGCTCTGTCACCCTCAAAGTACAGAAGTTCTTCCTCATGTTCAGATGGAACTTCCTGTGTTTCAGATTGTGCCCAATGTCCCTTGTCCTGTCGCTGGGCACCACTGAAAAGAGACTGGACACATCCTCTTCAAACCTGCCCTTTAGATATTTATAATCACTGATAAGATCCCCTCTCAGTGTTCTCCAGGCTAAAGAATCCCAGGTCTCTTAGCCTTTCCACATATGAGAGATGTTCTAGTTCCTTCATCATCCTCTGTTGGACTCTTTCTAGTAGTTCCCTGTCTTTGTTGAACTTGGGAGCCCATAACTAGACACAATGCTCCAGATGTGGCCTTACTGGGGCAGAGAAGAGGGGGAGGAGAACCACCCTCGACCTGCCAGTCCCACTCTTCTCAATGCACCCCAGGATACCATTGGCCTTCTTGGCTACAAGAGCACATTGCTGTTCCATGGTTAACTTACTGTCCACCCGGACTACTAGGTCCTTTTCTCACAGAACTGCTTTCCAGCAGGTCGACCCCAAATGCAATTGGAGTTGACCTACAGAAATTGGGTTACACTGAATGGGGCTACAATGCCCTGGTTTCCATGTCTCCATGTAGAGCTGCCAAATCTCTGGAGATCCTAAATGTGATAGCTGTGAAGATAGTCACCAGCTTGATGGCTGGTCCATACAGTTACAGTGAATTTGCTGCCTTCAGAGATCCTGTGGCCTGTGAGGTGGAAACATCCATGTTACACTCTGTGGAGGATATTTTGCTTTTTGGAAAGGAGCCACATACTTTTTACTGGATTGTTGGTTGGCAAAGCTAAACCCTGAAGCTGTGACTTGTCTTTCAGCTGACAGATAGGAATGCTGCACTGTCAAGTTTATAGTTATGAATGACACTTCATTGTTGAGGAAGGCAAAAATTATATTCCAACTCAACAATTTTCTCCTGTTTCCATGTGAATGACACCAACATGATCTTCTGAAGATGGAAAAAGTGTTAACAGTTACCACAGTGAATTTGGGCTTGTCTGCTTGCTGTGCACTCTGCATTGCATCCCAGTGTTTCAGTTAGGGTAGCAGGCTGTTTGGCAGGCTGGTTTTTTTCCAGAATAAAACCTAGGCTGGGTCAATTCAGATTATTGGGATTCTAGTTCTGTGGATTCTATTCACATGCTACATTAAGGAAAAAAAAAAAGCAAACAAAAGCACTTGTTGCTGGATGCTGTCTTTGTTTCACCCACTTTCTAGCTGTGTGAAAGGAATTAATGAGGCACAGATTACAAGCTGATGTTTGTAGTTGTTCAAGGGCTTTTATCTTTTGATTAACTCAATTAAATAAGAACTGTTAAATCTCTGCTAATTTATTAAACTGCACTTAAAAATATTTTCTTATTAATCTGCAAAAAAACATAAAATGTAATATGTTTCTCCATGACTATGGTGAAAATGGCCATGAAACTTGCCAGCTTTGTCTGAAACATATAAAGTGTTGTAATAATGAATGTTATTCTCCTAAAATACTTCTGTTTTCTATTTAATTTGCATACATGTATTATTGCACCAAATTGGGTGTCAGTAATTTTTTTTTTTTTTTTTTATGGAAGTCGTACACATTGGAGCTGAGGCCCTCTGTATCCTGTGACCTAAACAACATTCTGCCAGAGATGCTTCACTGTTTTCTAACTGCCTCATTTTTAAGTGCAAATGACCTTTATAAAAGGTGCTGAAAAGACAGTGCTGAAGAATGGGGCTCTATTAATCTTTTGAGGCAACTTTAGCATAGGCAAGAGATGACAAAGATACAGCAAGCTCATGTAGCACTGTGATGGCAGAACATGCAAATGTATCACTGGCAGAATGTGTAAGAGGCAAATATCAGCTGGGTAAGAAATTTGGCTGTGGGTTTAGCCAAAAGTGATTTTGTGTGAAGTCAAAATACATAAAGAATTTTCCAGATCAGCAGCAGACAGACCTAAGTTGGGGTGAAATTCTGAGTACTGTTTCCAATGTAACGATACATCTTAAATCTTTCCTCTTTTTGAGCTACTGAAATGCTCTTAATTCACTCATTTCAATATAGATAAATCAGATTCACCCACAGATGCCACATCAGTTTGAGTTTTTGGGCAGGTGGAGAACTGCATCTTCTTCTAAGGTCTTTCTGGCTTGGACACAGCCAACATGGCGAAACGTTGTTCTGAAGGGATCTGTGCTAGCTGGTATCTCCAGTTTGAGGTCTGTGTCTCTCGGGAATAAAATGCATGGTATAGGTAACATCAAGCCCAGGCTCTGAGGTATTCATCAGGAAACTGAAAGTGCTAAAAGAATAAGTGATCTCTGTGATCTCTGATCACTGAAAAACACAGATGTCAGCAAAGAAGTTCACAGTGTTGGCCATGTTGTTCTCTCATCCTGTCTCTTCCCGCTGTTTAAATGTTTGTTGCACTGGAGTGTACGAAGTCTGGTGCTTCATGCTATTTTTTTTTTTTTTACCTCTTGAATAGAGGTAAAAAGATAAAAAAGAGGTAAAAAGATAACTAGACTTAAATGAAGTTTCTTGTTTTCTGGCAGAACAATGGAGACTTAGAAGGATGGAGATCAACCTTAACAAGCAAATGTTTGTATTTGATATCTGACACAGAAATCATCTGAAAAGGGTGAAGAAAACAAGTGCTGAGATAAAGCATAAACCTACACCAGTGAAACTTTTTTAGTTCAGTTTTTGACTGCACTGGAAATTTGAGGAGAAATAATGTTACTTCCTTGGTCATGAAGATATAAGAAATAGGGGGAGGAAGAAAAATGTCATACTTTGATATGATACTGCTTTTGGTTAAAATCCTCTAATCAAAGAAGTTGTAAGGATTTAGAGTAACAGTAGGGCTCACTTGGGAAATGGAATGTGTCTGCTACCACTGACCTGCACCCAGGCAGGTTTAACCAGCTCTGATAAGAGGCAGGACCTGGGGTGCCTTTGAAGCACTCTCCACCAAGACTCACTCACTGCTGGCACTTTATACATGGATATACACTTGTTTTTATGTAGATATTTATTTAGATCTGTTTCTACACAACACTGGGAAGATCATGTAGTCTTTTCTTTACACCCACTCCCCCATCACAATGTTATTGATCTAGTGCTTTTTGCACACCTTAAAAGGAATTTTGATATGTAGAGTACACTTTGTCTGCTTCCAGCTATTTTTCTGCTGAGTACCAGCATTGCTGTGCACCTCTGTTTCATGGGCTTTCAATCCTAAAAAGGCAATGTCTTCTGCTTTCATATGTTTGTGTATGTAGGTGGATACGCAATGGAGTCCTCTGGTGTATGGGGAAACTTAGACCATTTGATAGCGTTGAAACTGCTGCAAGAGGAGCTCTCATGTTTAGCCTTGCTGTATTTTCTGCTTCTCTGTTCATTTGCTTGTTTAAATATTTTATTCCACTTCTAGTTGAAACACAGGATAGGAAGTACCTTGAGGGGGAAAGAAAGGTATTACTTTGTTTTATGATTCATTGTTCTGTAGGGGGAACTTGAAAATACATAGTACACAACCCATGAACTGAGAGCCTGCAAAGCTATGTTAGCTTCTTCATGTTTGTTTCCATCTAGAAGGGGACGCTGAAAATGATACATTAAACCAAAAGAGAAGAACTATGACAAATGTATGATGTCTCAGGTACTCTCAGAAATAGATTTGGCAGTATTTGCTGAAGAGGATATGTTGTTGGACAAGGCTAATAAATTTGTAAAGCCTTTTTTGTCAGTCTTTGGTTCTGTGATAGTATATGTGCAATGCTTAACCTGCTGTCGTGGTTTAGACCCAGCAGGGAGCTAAGCACCACATGGTCACTCACTCAATGCCCTCCCACAACCCTATCCCCACCCCAGGATGGGAAGGAAAAGAGGGAGAGAAGTACAAAACCCCTTAGGCTGACATAAGGAGAATTTAATAAAACAATGCAAAAGCAGAAGTGACAGCAACAACAATAGTCATGAAACAATAGACAAAATGAGCAATCCAGAATGAACTAAGGAAGGCACTACTCCAACCAGTTCAAATGCCCAGAAAGCACATGCCTTCCCAAGCCCTCCTCCTGCCCTTATATAGTGGGCATGACAGCAGTGTGATATTGAATAACCCACTGGCTGATTGTCTATCCTGGCTGTGGCCCCCTCAGCTTCTGGTGAAAATTAACCCTACCCTAGCTGAACCAGGATACCTGCAGAAGTCATATCTACTGATGGCTTAGCTGGTCCTTAACAATGAAAGAAAGAGAACTGGTGTTAGTCTAGGCCAGAAGTTATTTTGATGTATCATCTGTAGACAGGTTTCTGTTTCCTCAAAAAAAATGTTTTTGCAAATATGCGTTTGGTTTGTTTGTGGTTTTTAATGATGGGAACAAATCCATGGTTGATTTGCTTCCCAAATGCTGTGCATTAAATGTAAATGTAAGACCTTCTTCATTTATCATTAAATATATCAGTATGGTAGGTACTTTTACTATGGTTCTGACAGTTGTTCTTCATCTGTTCCTTTCTTTACATAATCAAAGACAGCCACTGCTCCATTTCTAATATATGTTGAAATGTGCTGAAAAACTATTCTTCCTTTTTTTTTTTCTGCATAATTCTGAGCAGAAATTCATCATTATAAAACTTCCACCATAAAGCTAAATATCAAGTATTCTAAATTTCCCAGAGGAAAATATCCTTATCCTGAACAAATCCTTATTTTTCACACGTCTCCTGAATATATTACACAAATTGAAGAAGTACATACGAACTCAAACTAGTAAAAAATAAAATAAAATCCTAACAAACAGTAATTTCAATAGCCCGATTATTTCTAAATATCCTTTGGCTGTGAAGTAAAATGTCTGCTTTATTTTCTTGAGCCTTGCTTGCAGTGAGATTAAACAACAATTGTTGAATTGAACTGTAGACCAGTACTGGAAGCAGTATCTCCGTCCTGGAAAACTCTTTCAGGATTTTCAAAACTGTTCCTTAAGTTCTTCACAGAGAGAAGAGGAATGTTGCTTTCATCTTCTCCTTACCCTTGACCCAACTGCACCAATAGCAGGGTAATCAAAGCACCTACTTGGAGTGCAGGAAACAAGAAGCCATTTAAACCAACCAGGCCATCTGTATTTAGGTGGGAAATCAGCCCCTCTGTTGTCACTTCCCTCATCCCTTCCTTTTGTAATCCCTGTCCCCTAGGCTGCTCTGTTATTGAAGATAGAAATCCTTGCTGTTCTATCTTACCAACAAAATCATAGAATCATAGAACATCTCAAGTTGGAAGGAACCTCTAAGGATCAAGTCCAGCTCCTTGTTCTCGCAGGACTACCTAATAATAAACCATATGAGTAAAAGCATTGTCCAGATGCTCTTTGAACTCTGATAGGCTTGATGCCATGACTCCTGGGGACCCTGTTTTCAGTGACTGACCACCCTCTTGGTGAAGAACCTCTTCCTAATGTCCAATATGAACTTCCCCTGACACAGCTTCATTCCATTTCCTTGTGTCCTATACCTGGTCACCAGAGAAGATCAGCAGCTCCCCATCTGCTGCTTCCCTCAAGGTAATTATATAGGGCAGTGAGGTCACCCCTCAGCCTTCTCTAAACTGAAGAAAAACGAGTGACCTCAGCTTCTCCTCATAAGTCCTGCCCTCAAGGCCTTCCACTGTCTTGGTTGCCCTCCTGTGGACACAGTCTAATAGTTTGATGTCCTTATATTGAGATCCCCAAAGCTGCACACAGTACTTGAGGTGGGGCCACACCAGTTCTGCGTAGAGTGGGACAATCACAGCCCTTGGCCTGCTAGCTATGCTGTGAACCCCAGAGCATGACTGGCCCTTTTGGCTGCCAGGGCACACTAATACTCAACTTGCCATCAATGCAAACCGCTAGATCTGTTTCCATGGGGCTGCTTTCTACTCTCTTTTTCACCAATTTCCACATATATTCAGGATCACCCCATCCCAAGTGGAGAATCTGTCACTTGCTCTTGTTACAGGTCACACAGTAGGTAATTGCCCAGGTGTCTAGTCTATCCAGATCCATCTGCGAGGCCTCTCTACACTTCAGGGATTCTGCAGGTCCTCCTAATTTAGCACCATTGGCAAAGTTACTTAATGTACATTCAATTCCTGCACCCAGTTAATTTATAAAAACATTAAAAAGCACTGGCCTTAAAGTTGAGCCCTAGGGAACCCCATTGGTGACTGGCCACCAGTCTGATGAAATCCCATTTCTTACAGCTCTTCAAGACCAACTCATCAGCCAATTGGTCACTCGAGGTATTATGGACTTCTCTATCTGTATGCTGGACATTTTATACTGTAAAAAATGGTATCAAAAGCTTTGCTCAAATAAAAAAACCCAAACATATCAACTGGCTTCCCTTGGTTGACTAGATGGGTGACCTTGTCTTGAAAAAAATTTAGTTCAGCAGGACTTTCCCCTCATGAACTTCTGTTGGCTATGACCAATGAAGTTAATTTCTTTTGTATAAAGGCAACCTAGTGTTTCACTGGATAGGTTCTGCTTGAGGGTTTTAGGCCTCATGCTTTGACTTGAACACTTGGTTTTGCAGGACAGGCAAGGTCACATAAAATGTACCTTCGTGGGCACTGATGTGGGGTTATCACAGATGTTTATCTTTGAAGTCACTTTGCTTTCTTTTTCGTTCCTAGTAAGACGCTTATGACTAGGCACTTAATAAATAGCTTGGAAGAAATGTTTAATTCTGATTTGCTGGTGAGTCCAAGGAATTAATATCTGGCATGGAATTTCTGAAATCAGAGGCTAAACATTTTTTGTTTAGTTGGGTAATATAATTGTGCAGTAGTAGAGAAGTAAACCTTTTCCTACCAACAGAGTGCTTACATAGGGGATATTAATCCAGGTTTTTTTTACAATGTTCATTAGTCAACAGAAGCCTTAGCTAACTTAATTTTTCAGTTTTCTTCACATAAGTTTATACATACCTATCTCTCTTTTCCATCTTCTATAAAATTCTTCCAAATGATGGTTACTGTAACATGAGTTAACAAATTTGTTCTCTGTAGGCACACCCTAGAGTATCATAATGTCAGATGAGGTTTTGTGGCTCACAATGGCCTGAGGCATGATGTTTCATTATGGCCAAACCTGAAAGTTATGGTTTACTTTAAGACCTTTTTTATAGGGGGCAGTGACCGAACGTGTTCAAAATTAGTTGTTTCTCCTAACTATTTATCGATTTGGACTAGTACATACATTGAAGATATAACGATTGCCATCACTTTTGCAAAATATTCCATAAAGGCATATTAACAACTCAATTTCTGTGGCCTGGTTTTAGGGACTTAAGTCTTCATATCTGTTCACTGAATTTTTTTTTTTTTTTTTTTCTGACAGTATCTTGGTGGAAGTAGGCAAGAAATTGGATGCTTTCCGGACAATCATCAATCAATGACCTAGTAAAATTGATTTAAGTGTAGAGAGGCTAGGAGAATGTTGTTACTAAACCATGTTATAATAACATGAAGATCTCCCATTTGGACACCTGACTTTTCAAGCTTTTTTTAGGGGAGACCTAGACAAATAATCTGTTTTATTTTGCATTGAGTATGTCTGTGAGATCCTGCTAATGTATTGATCCCTAGCTCCAGACTCCTGTTGGCTATTAACTTTTCTTGCCCTCTACGTTTCACCTCCATCTGGTGGAAAGGAACAAAAAATAGCACCCAAAAACCTAACAACAAAATAAAACACCTGAAGTAACTTTATATACATCACCTAATAAGCCTCCTTAGGCTGTTACTTAACAATATAAGGACTACCTCTTCTTTCTACAGTTCTTCAGCTGTAGGATCAGGACTGAGACTTGCTTAAGCAGCTGTAGCATGAAGTTTAAACAATATAGGTTTTCTACTCCAGATCAGATAATTTTACTACTTTCTAATGAGAAAACACACACCATTTTTCTCTTTTACAAAGCATTCCTGTGCTCCTGCTTTCCCCTGTATTCTGTTACTGAAGACTTGCTCTGATTCAAACTAGCAGAATATCTGGGTAAATGGAGCTTTTTAGTGATACAATTTTTTTAAGCACTATACTACAGTACATTTGCAAGTTGCAAAGGTAATGTAATATGCAGAAGTATTCAATTTTTTTTTAATAAACAAGCTCAAAAAAAAATGGAGCATGTCCATTAAGCCTTTGATGTTTGTACTACAAAGCCAGCTCTTGGTATAACAAAATAAATATAACTTAGTCATGCTTTTAACCAGGCACTCTTCATCCTGTTGAGAGAGACTTTAGCAAGAAAAGGGCTGACATGATCAGGGCTCAGCTGAATCATTTAATGTATGTTCTCAAAACTTTGTCAGTATTGATTTACTTGCACTAAAAGCCCCATATAAAAATGATCAAGTACAAAATATTAGATGGATGGGGAGAAAAAAGGCAATAATCAGCTAACAGTTTATTTTTTGCTACAAGAATTGTCTGGGAAAGATTTGGAATATCAGTCAGTACAATATTTGCTCTAGATGATAGGTAAATGGATAAATCAAACAGCTAGGGTTTTTTGTTTGTTTAAATCTCTTTACCACATGCATAACAGACGGAATTATAAATCGAGTCACCATTTTGAAACTAACTGGATTGGGGAGAGGTTGCAAGCAGTCACATGCTTTAGGCAGCGTTTGAGAGTGGATGCAAAGTATGAAGATTTGTAGAAGTCCTGTCATAGAAAAGCATATTTTCCTGACCCCCCAGTTCTTCCTTTCCCCTCTCTTTGCAACGTTCTGCTGCAAAACACAAGTTGCAAAGATCTACACATACTCTTTCTGTACTCAGTTACAAATAATTTTTAAAGATATATCATCTTATCAGCATTAACTCAAAATCAAAGTTTCAGAAGGTGACTTTCACAGGAACAAGGGCAAAAGGTGCTGTCCTTCTCTTTGACTATGAAGCTTGCACTTTGAGAGGTGTCCATGCCATTGGCAGGAGGATTGGAACTAGATCATCTTTAAGGTCCCTTCCAACCCTGACAATTCTATGATTCTATATAGAGTGGTATCAGGGAATACCTTGTTCATCAGCCTCCGTCCCAGATCCACATATATACTAACTTATGAGGAAATACAATTAAGGTAATTTCAATGGTACAGTAGGAGTTAAAATACCCACCAACCTGTATATTTAACAAATCTGTCACTTTACAGACAAACAAAGCTGGTTTTTCTGGTGAGGCACCTGACAGCTCCAGGATGGAGACAAGCATCTTGGTGACCAATAAATGTCAAAATCACTACATGCAGTTATGCATCAACCATTGCAAACAAAGTGATGCTGTTCTCAATTTCTCTCATGTATTCCCATAAATAGCAGTGCTTTTCATGTTTTTATAAACAGCCATTTTCTTGTTTGATATACTGCATACACTGGTCTGTGTAAGCATGTGTGAAAATTGGTGTGCTTGGATTTTCAGGTGAATTACACTGGTTTTCCTTGTATGGAATTATTACTTAGTGAATCTTTTATTTGTGTAAGAGAACCTGAAAATAGGTCACCTCAATTCTACGTTACTATACTATGTACGTGCCTCTGAGGTATTGGAAAAATTAAGACATATCAGTTAAATACAGAAGACAAAATAATATGCACATCAATCGGTGACTGGAACAGTGTCCAAAAGGTTATTTATTGCAAGTTTTCATCAAATATGCATTATTCTAACAATTGACACATTGCAAAGATGCTTCGGAGAAAAATTATATGTAAGAAGACTAAATAAGATTGTAGTCTATTAGGTGAGGAAATGTAGTTTAATTTAAAAATCATACATTTGTTATGGAAAGAGCCATCAAAATGTAATGCATCAATGTTGACAAGACTTTTTCAGGCATTCTAGTCCACTATAGTCTCCCAAATACCATCCAATGAGTATGTAAAATAAAGTCTGTTTCGAAGCTGTTGCAGTAAGAATAATGATATGACTTTTCCTTTCTCCTTCATTACTGGGAAAGTTTTGCCCTATTTATCTGAATGACATAGCTACGAATAAGGAAATGTGCATAAATAGAAATAAACCATCCACTGTGCCTATAAACCTACATACAGTACATTGCCCTGGGCATAGCCACAGTTCTTATAAAGTTGTTACAAAAATTCAGTCCAGATTCTTTTCCTTCCTACTTCAATGAACAACAGAGTGGTAGAGTCCCTGATTTTTTTCTTTTTTTTTCCTTTTTTTTTTTTTTTTTTTTTTTTGCACTGGCATGAACAGGTAAAAGCAGCTTTCATGGAAAATGGCCACAGGTAATAGAGCAAAAAATAACTCAACATCCCTTCCCACCCCCACCTCCCCCCCACTCACAGGTTTGTTAAACATGACCTGCCCTTCATAAACCCATGCTGTCTGGGCCTGATCACCTGGTTGTCCTGCATGTGCTGCATAATGGAACCCAGGATGTTCTGCTCCATCATCTTCCTTGGTACC
>JAAGNO010021378.1:10278-64875 GCA_033439905.1 Ceryle rudis | reverse complement strand
TGGTGGGGTTTTGTTTGTTTGTTTTTGGTGGGGTTTTGTTTGTTTGTTTTTGGTGGGGTTTTGTTTGTTTGTTTTTGTGTGTGTGTGTGTAAGATAATGGAAAAGGTGAAAGGACAAATAGGGAGAAAAAAAAAAAAAAAGGCTCTTTCCTGCTGTTTCTCAAGTGTAAATCAGTGCTTTGATGCCTCAGCTTCTGAGCTGTCACCCTGCCCTCCCACCCCACTGGTATATCAAAATGCAGTAAGTGGAAAAAAAAAAGTGGGCTTACTGGTTCCTGCTGGTGCTGTTTACAGTTTCTATAAACTGTTTCTGTGGCAAAAACTCATTGCTCAACATCTCTCAGCTTTTCTGCCTGAGTTTGAACAACATCAACATTCACCAAATACACAAAACCTCATATGAATTCTCTTCTATACTCAGCATATCAGAATCAAAAGTTCATCTCCTGATAACCTTTTCTAGAATAGGGAGAGCGATATTTATTTCTTTTCCAAGCTAAACAGCTGCTAAATACTCTGCTACCCTCTTATTCCAGCTGGGGTACAACACGTAAGGGTTTTGCCAATGGCAGCAATACTCCCAAATACTTCACTGTAACGATCTAACGCTATTGATATGCTTGGGATGTAAAAACCAGCCACATCCACAAAGAAACCTCCTTTGGCTGTTGTGACCACTGAGGTACAAGAATGAACTCTGGAAATAAGCAAGTGATCCTGACACTGTTGTGACCGTGATATGATTACGCTACATTCTTCCTCTTAATACAACACACGTCAAGTCTTTGGAGAGAAACAATGCACCTGTAAAAGAAAACCTCAGCACTCCTCCTTTCACATGATCCTTCTGGATGTAGAAGTTTGATGAATTTGATAAACTGAATTTCTTTTAAATTACACATGTAATAAAAACAAACTATCACAGTCTGCCCTGGAATACTTTTAATATAGGCCAAATCTAATGGAGGAGGATTTTGTCTGTTTGAAACAGTTGGCCAAAGCCTTTCCCATAAAATGCCTGAATTATGATAATTATGTAACTTAACCCTTCCCATATATTTCACAGCAGCTAATAGCCAACTATACTATTAAACATTCTATCCGTGATATAATAAAAAATAATGCTTGTTATTCAATTACTAACTAATTAGAAGTATTTACGGTGTTTAACTACCATACTGTGTAAGAGCAGAGTGGTGACTTCAATGAAGGCAATAACATTTTATTAATCCCATGGTAATTATTGTAATAACTTTAAATAAAAATGGTATTAGGGGATTGTAATTCTAATCACCATCCTTTATTACAAGTCTTGTTAGAGCCAGACAATTATCAACAATCAAGAGGAGATACTCTGCCAATTGCTCATGGTGGAAAGACAGTTTGAGTCCAAAAAAATCAGAATACAGGGATGACACGGCAGCATTGTCTGCCTCTCTTCAGAAGTTCTCAAGGAAGAGACAGATACAGGTGGTGACAGCAGCCACGAAGGTGCCGGCTCCTGCTCCTCAGCCCTGACAAAGCCAGCGAGCAGATCAAAGCAGGGACACGTCTCCTGCCAATCACACACTGCCATCACCAGCCTGTCAGGCCTGCAAGACCATGACCCCCAGCACAACTCTCTGCAACAGCTTTACTTGCCTCATGCTTATTTATATCATCACTCTTACAAAGCACAAAGAGGGATCACGCGTGACTGGGTAACTCACTCTTCAGGCCCATCTCAGCAACAGAAAGTAATAATCAAAAATTAGGACCTTAAGCAACTCTTGTTTCGATACCAAGCTGCTCATCTCCACGTACTACTGCTTTCCTATCAATGAAGCAGCAGATCTGGCCATAGAACTGTGATTTTACCTTGTTTTAGAGATGGCAAGCTCCAACAGAAAAAACTACAGTGCTTTTAAACAAGATGAGGGTTACACGAGTTGCTGCTACAGCTCCACGTGAAGCTTTCATACAAAAAAACCCCAAACAAACAGTCCTATTTGTGCAGCCACTCCCACAGCCTTTGAATGAAGCTGTTTGCAAAGACAAATATTCCTCTGCTAAAGAATCTGATGGGCCAGAGGCAAATGCTGTCAGCTTGATGGCACCTGCGTAGTTGCAAGTACGGGGAGAGTTTGGTTAGGGTAGATTCTGTACCACTCAGGAGGGAGTAAAAGAAGAGTTATCCAGAGGGAGAGCACAAGCAGAGCCCGGCAGGTCCACACCACATTTCCCAGAAATCACAAGTAAGCAGAGGCAGGTGGAATTTACCCGGGCCATTTGTCATCAGTGTGCGCTGTCTCCCATTCAGCCCAGTCTCATAACCCAGCAATTAACTCTATATTTCAAAATTTCTCCACAGAGCCAGAAATATGTATAAAAGACTGAAATTTTGCTACAATGAGACACTCCATAATCATTTATATTTTAGCATTCATTCTGTGGTAAGCATTTAAAGCATAAATACCAATATATGACACAGCTTCTCTATGTATGAAGCTTATTACAAGACAATGAAAACTCTGCCTGTACAATTGCAGCAACATTAGGGAACAAAATTAAAAGTTAAATTATGTTGCTGTTCTAGAAAGCAAAAAAATACATGTTATCTTACATACTTCAAATATTGTATTAGACTTCTATTTCATGAACATTGTGTGTATTTAAAGTACATTCTAAGCTTATTTTATAAATTAACTGAATCATTTCATTTTCAGGAACTTAGTTGCCTTTATCTGTTGCTCCTGAACAGATGCAACATACTTTTATTAAAAATAGTCATTTTCAAGCTATGTTACATTTCCTCCGTACTGAAACGAATTATCTAACCCTTAGCTACACAGCAGCTGGGATTTAGTTTTCTACACAGAAGTTTTATGCTGGCAGCATCAGTTCTGCTTCATTTGTGATAGGCCCACAGATTTTACTTTTTTTCTATGAAAACAAATGGAAATGGGACACCTGGTAGCTGTCACGTCAAAACAATGTATTGCAGCCCATGGCACCCTCCATACCTAAGGACTTCTTGCATAATGACATGAGAACTCTCCAGTTGTAACTTCCTCCTCCTGCCAGAGCTTTGCAATAGTCTAGAGAATTTCTGATAAATACCAGGCCACGACTGCCCTACTCTTAAACCACTCTGGATTTTCATCCAATAACAAACGCAATAGAAAAATTGTTCTATCGAGTCAGACGCAACTCTCAAAAAGATTTGTCTCCTACACCTCTCAAATGCTGTGTTTACAAAGTTTGCAAAAATACTTAAAATATTCCTACCCGCAACTACGTGCCTCAAAAAATATAAACCACCTTTTTTTTCGTCTTAAAAAGATACAGGACTTTCCTGGTCACAGAATACAAGAGAAATTCTCCAGAATTGAGGCTACCACAAACAGGTGACACTTGAATGTTTGACAGTACACTTTACATATTTTTTTTTAACTTCTTGGAGTCCTAGCTTTGGATTTTTATGCTTTCTCTATTTCCTTTGATTATATTATGGCAGCATTTCAATCTAAGACAAAAAAGAAATAGGGTAAAAAACAAACAAACAAACCACCATAAAGAGGACACCATTCTACACTAAAAATAGCCATGACTCATGAATAGATTCATGATCTGACAAGAGATTTATCTCCATTTACTAGGACTGAGCAACACAGATGGGATCACCCTCTTCTGCACAGTTAGACTCTGAAAAAAGGACCAAAAACTGTTTTATTTTTTATTTCAAATTATTTCTATGATGTGTCACAATCATTATTTAGCCTGGCACAACGTAACTTGTATTTTTAATGAGGGGGGAAATAAAAAAAGAACATCAGTTAGAAAAGATTTAACTATTCTTAAGTAGTTTAAGTGTATGTTATCAAAGAAAATCAAAGCAAGTGCTGAAGTTTACTTGAATTACAGTAACACAGCCTTTGTTCCACAGATAGGGAACACAGATATCTCTTTTTGACACTTGATTTATTTTTTTTTTAAAGCTCTTGCTATGGGTCATGTTCCCCAAGTAGTCATCTGACACACTGCCAACCTCATTACTATTTTATTATAAATGTTCCTTTTTGAAATAATCCTGATTTCTCCATCAGATTAAATGAAATGTATGTAACTTCCATTAAGCTTTCATTACATTGTCATGAAAGACTATTTTGATTATAGGATGAGAACTAGAGAACATCACAAATGTGTAGGCTAGAGATAAGAATTTATTAGAAATAAAGAACCCTCTTCATCTGTCATTGTTCTGGGATGAGTAATTTACTTTATATCTACCACTATTTACCCATCTGTAATAATGTTTGTCTGTTTCATATTCACACATTTCCTTTCATCTAACTCTCAGCTTTGGAAATCCCTTCACTGTTTTGCTTCATATTTAGAGATGTCTCTTACAAGAGATTTCCTCCCCCAGAATTGACAAAATATCTTTAAAATACTGGAACAAAAGATTTTTGTCTTATACTTGAATGGAAAAAGTAAAAATCCAAATAAAGGTATCAAATATTTCCATAGTTAAACACATCATCAAACTTGCCTTAAGAATAGGATTAGGAAAGGATTTATCACATCACTCACACTTTAATGCTCTTCTGAACTGTAGCGCCTTGGCTACAAACCTCGGAGAACAGACACCTCCGTTTTTCACCCCTTCCTTTAGTTAGATGTGTCAATCCAATGGTGTGCGATGGAATCTATTATGTTAATAGAGCATTATTCAATAAAGTACTCAGTGAATGAGATCACACCTATTGTACGTATGGATTTGAGGCTTTGGTCCTCAAATGGGGATAAGATGCAACAGTACGAAGTGGTTTGCGAAGACTGACGTTTACACGGCGGTTTACGCGGCCATCCTCAGGCAGAACAAGGTTGACAAGTAGTAGTCTGTGAAGTGGTCCCTCTTTGAGACTGAGGTTTTATTTCCATGTTGTAATACATCTTGGAGAATAAAAATACTGTTTGCTAGCTCACAGCTGGCACGTGCCAAGTTATTTTGAAATAGGTCTGAAATTCAGTAATTGCCTAATTTACCTCCTGAATTATAATTTTCAACTTCAGGTGATGTAGTTCTTTACAAACACACAGCATTCGTGATACAGGGAGAAAAAGTAATGGAATTTCTTGCAGATACAGCTCCCTGCTCTCTGAGCAGGATGGATGCACGCAGAGGCACCTGGATGCATTTACACCCCCCTCCCCTGACATTACATTCACCAGAATTGGAGCTTTCTGCCTTGGTTTTCTGTGCACCTATAAATAATCTGAGAACTATTTACATACATTGAGAATACAAACAAACAAAACTGATTTTGTACTATTACACTGACAAATGCGGCGTCTGTAGAGAAAAGCATAAAATAAATTATACCTATAAGCTTATGCTTGACATAACGCTGCCAGCGTATTTCACAGTACATTACAAGGACACACGTGGAAATGCAATTACAGTTTTTTATTATAAAAGAGAGCTATTTGGATGCAAGATATGCCACAGCACCAGACTGCAGTGTAACTCAGATGCCTACTAGTCCACTGGAAGGTGATGACAAGAATTGCAATAAGCCCTCTATCTGCCTGGGGGTCTGTGGGATATACCGTGGTGACAGAGCAAGGCCACCACTCCCCCAGGTGAAGACGTGGCAAGGAGATTGCAGAAACACCAACAGCACTGGGAAGGGACTCCACAAGCTGGGCTCTGGCTGTAAGCCAAACACATGCTTGAACATTTTTTCCAGGAAACTAAAATAAGTATCTTCTACTTTCATCATTATTACCCAATAAACTGTATTTTTTATTACGCATTCCTCCCAGCTAATGGTGTGCAAGACACGGCTCCTCACTTCAAATAGGAGAGTTGAAATGCATTTAATAGCCTTTAGAACTTTATGGTAGGTATTAACTCACAAAGTACTTAAAAAGTTTTAAATTCTTACAAAGTCAAGTACAACAAAGGCAAAATGAGTCATTTTGATCAGTTACTACATTTGCCACTGGTTGCGTTTCTCTTTTTTTTCTAGTTTGTTTCTGTTTTGTTTGTTTTTGTTAAGTGACTTGACTTTTTTGAATGTCAGATACAGAATTTGCAGCCCTGCAATCCCAGGCTATCACACTAACAACGCTGTACACTTATGGGCGGCTGTAAGGCCAGGAGGACACAATGTTTTTACAGTGAGTGTTTAAACAGCTACTACTATTTCAATATATTGAAAATAATCTTTTCAGTAAGACAAGTAAATAATGTAAATCCCAAATAATCTAGTATTGTATGGCACAGATCTATAAGCAGGGTATGATGTCATATCCAGTTATGTTTAGGGGCAGAAGCTCAGAGTATGCAAAAGGAAGGTAAAAAGATGTATTGAAATAAAAAGTGTAGTAAATACTTAGCTTATTAATGTTAAGACAGCAAAAACAAACTGGAAAATTTTACAGATGGCCAAGAGTCCACTTGTCTAATGAACCGAATTTGAACTCTTTATTCATCAAATTAAAATAAACCAATTTAGGTCAACAGACCAATTAATACTTGAATACTTCTGAATACTTGAAACTTTTGAGTTAATGACAATTATAAAGAGCTTTAAAAGTCTATAAATGTAAATAGAATTTTTAAATATATAAATATAAAGCCTACCTAGACACCGTCAAGGAATTTGTGATGTTTCTTCTTTTTCTCCAGTACTACTTTTGCCATTTAATATAGAAGGCATCACTGTTTTTATTCATGGCACATTTAAACCAGATAAATTGGCATATACATTTTGAGCACACCTAAGGCAGTGTTCAGGGTCACTGGCTCTTAGACTCTGGTTTCTGTTGAAGATTTCTGTCTTCAAAACCAGATTTTTCTAACTGCTTTCTGTCTAACCGCATGCTTGTAAAATGTTTAATTTTCACGAGTCACTTCAAAAGATTCAAAATACTCTGGAACTGAGTAGTTCTTGATCCTAGACATTTTATGACATTTAAGAAGCAATACAATGCGACTAGTAAATCCTGTCAGGAAGTTTAACAAAAATTTAAACTACCTTGGCTGGAAAGTATAACTGAGTGAATCACAACCAGTGACAAACCATAAGTAAAATTGATCATAGAAGAATTCCATCTAGTGTAGATGCAAAGCCTACTCCAGTACTGGCTGGATGAGTGTTAAAATTTCATCAGACTTCTGCAAATATTAATAAAATGAAGAAGCCATTAATTAAATCTGCAAATGATGCAATACGTGGGAAGATAGTTAAGTGCTAGACAGGTGAACAGAAAAGAAAAAGGGGACCTGTGTTGATAAGAATTACCAAAATGAGAATGAAAAAATGCTACTTAGCACCTCTAAGGGAGATAAGCTACATTTTACATGTATAACAGGCATTAGATTTATGTTTCTATATAAATGCAAAGCAGCATTAACAATGCAGTGAAAGATCTAGGACTGAAAATGGAACAGACGGCTAACCACAAACCCCTCCTAAATATTAACAATTGCCAAATCTGCAAAAGCAATTTGAAAACTGAAAGGTAGGGTGATGCTCTATAGCAGAGACTGCTCCTTGGGTTACAGCATGCAATGTATTGCCAAGTCTCCCTACAAAATTTGGTAGTATTTCACAAACTGCCTAAAGGAAAGAAGTTTAGAAAAACACTGTCTGCTCTAGTTCACCTCTACCTTACTGGTGCAGACTAACCTGCAATTACCAGTCTCTGCGGCACCTCAAGGCTCACAAGGCCCAGCCACACAAAAATAGCCAGTGCAGACCAGTAGTTTAGCCCTCAATTTCCTATCTTTACCAGGAATCTGTATTGGTATCCATCAGCAAATGAAGCTTCCACAAAAACCCTGCTGCTTAAGCTGCCCTGTGGAGCAGGATTCCAGAGCTATTTCTTCCTGGGAATGAAGTGAACTGGTCTGATACTTTGACAGGTTCTCTCTGTGTCTCCATAAGGTCTACAGACTCAATACCAACAAGCAAAACTGCTGTGTTTTTATGCAATAAATCGGTTAAATGTTTGCTTTTGTTCTTTACAGAATACAAGTTACTGGATCTAAGTAAACAAATTCCGGTAGTGGAGAAGATAATTCTAAGTTTACGTGGTCTGTTTATAGAGGAGTTGCACTGCAGCTTTTCTTTCTTTTTTAAAAGAGAAGTAAAAAGGTCCTTCCTTTTATTTTATGTTAATATTGCTGTCTCTTTTATGGTGTAACTCGGATTTTATAGGACATTATCTGGAATAGCACCCAGACCGTCACTGATCCCCCACAGTGCCTTACATAAACCTGCATATTTTATCCCATCTTACTTGCCATTCATGCCCACCCACAAGACACATTACTCAGATCTAAGATTATAGCATTGTTATGCTGATGATACCTAGATTTATTTCTCTATTAAACATTAATGATGCAGTATCCTAGCATAAATTTAGAGTGTCTTTTTAGATGTACAAACTTGAAGACAGCTACGAAAGAAATAATTTTTTTTCGGAAAAAAAAAAATTATACTGTCAATATATAGTTAACTGGTACTATTTTACCTTGTCTCTTCCAAATAACTGACCAAAAAAACCACATTTCTGTTTGTATATTCAACCAGTCCTGGTAATACTATAAACCAGCAGAGAAACACAAAACGAAGACATTTTATAGGAATTAATAATTCCTAAAGATGATATGCAAATGAATCATGTACTGTTGAAGATCAAACATTAATTTTCTCATTTCCTTCAATAACACAATTAGGCTTTGAAGAGACACTGACACAAGATGCCAGTACTTTTTCAAAAAATAAGTCTCATTCTATTGCATAAGAGAAGACATTCACAATGAAGTCAGAACGGGAACCCCAGACTTGTTCAGACTCCCAGAGGACTCACCGGTGCAGTACATACCGATCCTCTACCACCAAGTACAGCAAGGGAGACACAGCTGGTGTGGGTATCACCCTTTCTAGCACTGTCACAGGGGACACTTCGTAAGGTAATTCCTGTTACCAGCACTTCTCTCACAATGCAGACAACCTGCTGCCTCAGCAGAACTGTTTGCTTGCGGCTAGCGGGTTGGCTTTCACAATCTAGTTCATGTTCTCCACCATGGGATCACTGAACAAGCAGAGGTCCTTGAAAGGCCAGAGCAAACTGTGGAGGCAAGTAAAGGAAGAGAAATTGCTGCCTTCCACAGCACCCTGCATTTACTATATCCCAAGAGTGCTGTTCCACAGGGCAGTTGTGGAGTCACCACCCTTCTAATCAAACAGGACACTTTTTTGGAGGTTGCATTTCCACCAAACGCTGGACTTCTCACCAAACTGCCTGTTCCATTAGGACACGTACCACAACAAAGTATTTTTGAAATACACAGGTATCAAGAATTTTCTTTCTCATAATGAGCCATACTTTCCTTGGGACCAAATCCTCTACTGCTCTCTATGTAATGTTGTCTTGAAAGGAACCAGGCAATAAGATGTGAGTGCAGGCTTTAGGTCTCACAGTGCTTGCACTTTACTGAAGTAATAGTATCATGGACTAGTCAAGGAAGGTGTGATCCGAGTTGGCTCTGTTTAGAGAGGATGAATCCTCCTACACATCAAAAGGAAAAAGAAACTCAAAATACCACCACAAAATGGCTTGCAAAATTAAATATAGTGTCCTGAAAGCTTTAAAAAGTAACCTGAAAATGCAGAAAGTACTTAATTAGCACAGTAGATTATTTTGCTGACATGTTACAGAAAGCAAGTGGCACCCTCATACATCAAATCCAACAGAAGAGCAGAATGAAGAAGTGCAAGCCAATTGACTGGTCACCTGTAACAAGGCACTAGGACTCGCTGGTTATAAGCAAATTCTGCCTGTTTGAGTTATATTTCACTTTTTCATTAAAGGCTGATATTTTAGAAGCTCAACCTTGCTATGGAACAGTGGGCTGTGGCAGCCCACAGGGAAAATGAGACGTATTGCACACCGAAAAAGATGAATTTGGAAACATCCTAAGGCTCATGGGGTAGGTTGCTGTCCAGCTGGCCCATATTTTGTGATGCATTAATCAAAATAGCATCAACTACAGCAGAAGTTAATCCTACCATAATACGCTAAAGCAGAACAAGCTGCACTATAGTTCCATGCCATGCTCCATATAACTTCAGTAAAATAACACCACACGCACAAAAACCCCCTCTTCTAAAAAACATTAGATAAAATAGTGGGTACAGAAGGGTAAAGCAGAAATTCCACAACAATCCTCAAAACACTGAGTGACATTACGGCTGCATACACAGCACGAGATGGCAATGACACTGAAAAAACAAAAATATCACTACTAAGATATCATCAATTCACTGCTCCTTTCAGGGTTGCAAAATATATTACAGCATTTTACCTTCAGCAAGTACCTAATTAACACATAGAACTATTTCTGTATTTTTCCAAAAGCTATGAGTTGATTTGAGTGTTAATTCTGTGCAAATGGTAAAATGGAAACTTTCAAATACATCGTGCTTTGGTAATAGCACCTACAGGCCAGGCACTGGAGTACTGCTGTTTGTACGTGCTAGTTTAGACTTCAGTTACCATTCTGAGATAAAGAGAAATTCTCTTGGTAAGACTGAGCTTCTGCTGCAGTATCCCTATGAAAGTTTTCCCTCCTTCTGATACTTTAACTTCTTTATTTACTTTATTTCTTTATTTACTTCATTACAACAACAAATAATACTGTGCGTGCTCTCTTTTTGTGTCTGCTGGGGTGCTAAGCATTGGCTTTTTTAAGCATCAAGCTTTTCAGAAAACTTTTAATGTTTGCAATTCTCAGAAAAAATTCTCACCCACCAAAAAAAACCTTCTGAGTCCAGTGAAAAGATTCTTTCCTGTCATGACACTTGTCAACACTGGCTCTTGACCCTGCCCAGGGAGCATCTGTGTGTGTTACCCCTGACAGTCACACTCCACTGGCTGTGCTGGGAGGCCGAGGGTCAGCCTGCTGCAGTCCTTGGTTTCCCTCTCACAGCTCAAGGTACAGTTTTTAACTTTGCCACAACTGCTTTTTGCTGCAGGAGCAGCTGCACTTGAAGAGAAGCCAGAGGGGTCCTGCACCTCACCACCCCTCTATGCCAGCTCCAAAGATTAGGAAGCTGCAGGAGAAGTTGGTGCAGATGGGACCCCCTTCACCATGTCAACTGACTCACACTGTGAAATTACAAACCACTTCATCTGGTATCTTGCTGTTGGAGCACCACAAGTGTAGTGCAGAACGACACCATTACTAGCCACTGTTGCTCTTCCTTTCCTTCCTGCACCCTAAGCAAAGAAAAATATCCAGTTCATCCCTGAAGTTCTGGTAACAGTTGACTGAATAGCTGTCAAGAAAGAAAAGCAAACACCATTTGGAGGTACCATCCTATGCAAAGCTCTTCTTACTCCTGCACTCGGGTGTTCAGTGCGATAGATTAAGGACAGAGCACAGACACTTCAGGTGAGTTTGGGGACTGTATATAAGGATGGGTGCTTCTGAAAACATTAAGATGAATTTATCTAAATGAAATATTGATGACTAGATATTTACCTCTTGCCAGTCTTACATTAATAGCAATGAGTTTTCCTAGTAAACATAAAATTACATCTTTAAGGCTTCCTTTTCAATAGCTCCAGGCTTTCGGCACAGTGGTACATACCGCAACTGAACTATTTTTAATGACCCAGTTCAAAACACAGTTAAGAAAATTAGTACTTCCACTTCCATTTGTTTTAAAAAGGAAGTCTATCAACTTACTGCACTACATGGAACTTTGAGATTGATTACTCAAGGATTTAAAGCACTAGAAGGGCACAAATCTGGGCACGCACGTACTCTTGTCACAGCCTGAACTCAGGCTATTCACACCACATTTAAAATTTAAACCGTTTTTCAGTTATCCCTGTGAATTCTCAAGCCAAAGTCATGACTCTTCTGACCCCACATTTAAAAACTCACTGGATCAACAGAGCACCAAGTTAAGCCTGAGTTCAGTTCTTTACGCCAGCAAGGTATTGCTCCTCCCCAGCACATGAAACCAAAGTTTGGGATCCACAGTCTTGTCCTGCAGCCCTGCCCACTCTTGCACAAGCAGTGCCAGTTGTGTCATAGGTTACCGGTGTGGTGAGCTCTCCCAGATAACAGACTACCCAGACAGACAAAAATCCCTGTCCATCGCGGGGGAAACCGAAAAGCCACTCTATGCTGTCCCCAGGCCCTCTGCTCTCCTGGAGTCTGAAGTGGTACAGCAGCCAGCTGCACACCAAAGCAACGGTACTGTCTGGCCTGCCGCTGCTCCTTCCTTAACAGCGCTGGATGTCTCTGACACCCCAGGGAGCCAGCGCAGGAGATCAGGCAGTGGTAACTAGCCTGACAGAGAAGTGTATACCTTCCTGAATCAGCTCACCAGGACAGCTGGCAAGAGCTGGTGCAGATCCTGTGGCAGACTGCCACTGGCAGGCTTAGCTGGAGGGAACCACATCTGCAGGGAGGAGTTTGGCTTCTCTGTAGTCACCTACTCTTCCCAGTTTCACGATATCACCCTTTAAGATGCCAGGCCTAGCATTAAACAGCTCTTGAACTGAGACAGCCAGCAGAAAATTGTCCACTTTTTGCAGTGACAAGACATGGGTCCATAATATGAGTGGGCAGCTCAGCACCACTGAGGGGCAGCAGGAGGACACAAGTCCTTGAACTTCTCCTGTAGCCTCAGCTCTGGACCACTGCAGGCTGCTTTTGCCAATAAATCCTCCTGCTTCCCGTGATCCTATTAATAGGGAATTGGTGACATTTTTATCCTTCCCACTTAGCTTTAAGTAACTGTCCTAAGGTTGCCATCGCTTACAGTATCCAAGCTGCAACACAATGGATACACAAATGTTTTTTGTAGAAACCTTTCGCTTAGAGATCCACATGGCACAATTTCTAACACAGTTCCTTTGCCTTAAGCTATCCAGATGCGAGAAAATTCTCTGAACAAGAGACGGTTTCTAGACTTCTGCTCAACTCCTTCTGCCTGCTTTGGACTTCCACAAACTGATTAATTTCTGGTCTTGAAATGCAATCCCCAAAACACAGTGGCAATCTCAGGAGGCCCTACCAGCACCAAATGGACAGGAAGGATTATTTTGTGTATCTTGCTGATAAATTTCAGATTGACTTGTGTGCATATACATATATACAGACTAAAGTGACTTCTGACAAATGTGTCTGGTCCCTGCAACCACGCTGGTTTATCTGCATTCCAGCGGTGAGGAATAGCTAAGGTGTAAAATGCTGCAGCAATCCAGGGTCTGGTGGCAATTCAGAGTCTGCAGATAACTGGTGTTATTACTGCAATCACTCTGCTTTCTTAAGGCCTTGGAAAAGATTATTTAAGGTGACATTCAGCATAAATGAATACCTCAAACGAGGACACACACGGAGACTCAAACTGCCTTAGCAGTGATTGTTCCAGCTCTCCTAAGTCCCTGGCAAACATTACTACATAAACTACTGCTGGTTCACATCTTGTGGACAGTCTTTGAAGTTCAACAGTGACATCATTTTAAGAATAGCAATGCATAAATTACAGCGTTGAAGTTTTAAAAATAATGGGAACAGAGACCTACTGAATAACTGTAATTTATCTAAATTGAATCCCACTGAAGGGAAGGCAGCTCTGTTCATGATACCAGGCATTTTGATTTTGAAGACTTTTTTTGGTAAAATCTTAGACAAACGTACACAAATTTTAGGGTAACAATTGTCAGTACTTAAAAATCAAATTCACGCTTCTGAATAAAATCCAACTCTTTTCGAGCTAGTACTCTGAGGAAATGATACACATTATAAAAAGTAGGCAACTGTGCAGACATTTCAGTGCCACAGCAGCATCACAGCATGCGAATTTGGATTCACATGCTTTTTGTGGACCTAAAGAATTAATATGAGGTTAAGAGCAAAGAGCTTGATTTCAGAACTGAAAATGAGAGCAGAAACAGTCTACAGAAGGATAAAAAATGCAACTAATAACAAAAACTTGCAAGTAGAGGATCGTGTTCTAGTTTTCTGAAATAAATGCTAACACCAATCATTTGACTAAATCATTTGAGAGAATCTTGTCTTGCTACCTCAATCCCAATGATGTTTTGTTGTTGCCCTCTTCTGGCCCCAAAAATGCATTAGTTCATAACTTTTTCTTTAAATAAGATGCATACAAAAATGTGACAGTGTCTGAACAGTCACAGACGGATCAAGTAGTAACAAGAAATCAGATCTGGAAATACCAGGTAAGCCTCAGTAAGTAACAGGCTTTGCTTTTGCTGTTCTCTATTCAATTCTTTTTTTTTTTTTTTCTTTTTCTTCCAATACTACCACATTTGTTCAACGTATAAAGATTCATTCTCCAATGGAAGCATCTCAAAAGCTTCCCCTGGAGACTTTTTTCAAGCATTTAATAACTAAATCAACAGCACGTACATATAAAGAGTTACCATGTTCATGAAAAACCTACAGAAACAATTCTATTCATTAAAGCCACCATCCACTTTCGACTGAGGAGAATCTGCAAAAGACATTATGACCTGAAAACTGATAATACAGTTGACGATCTAGATTCAAAATCGGGTTTAAGATATATGTTTTGGACCTGTGCCAGAAATGCCATGTTATTTTCTTCTGTTCATGGTCTGCTGAGTACTGAGAACGAAGCCTGTTTGCAAATGTAAATACAACACAGTCCTTATTAGCACATGCAAATGTAAGTTCAGAAAACAGCTTATTATCTACAACGTTCACAAGTATAACTTCTATTTACACAAATTTAGAGATTATATTCTGGGTAATAGGTGTAAATTTTAAGGATATGCATTAATCATAATTTGTGTCTGTAAATAGGATTAATTAGTGCTTGTAATAGCATATGCAAGCAGAGATTAACTGTGAATCACGCTTGCTCCATATAAACTTGCACTCCAAGTTACTGGTACTGCACTATCAATATGACTACAAATAAAAAAAAAAACCAACAAAACCAACAAAACCCTGAAATCTTTCAGGGAAAGATTTCAGGCAAGAATGAAAACTGCAGATGGGGAGGAAGACTGTTCTGAAACTGAGCACAGAAGTAGCGGGAAAACCAAAGTGCTGACAAAGAAAAAGAAAGAAAAAGAGGAAAAAGAAATACAGGAAGGAGCAGAGACTAGGGAATTAGAGAATCATAATGGGTCAATGCAGGAGGTAAAGAACTGGAATTTTCCAGAAAAGAATATTTCATTAAATACATTACACAGTCTTTGTCCCTGCTCCCCTCCTCGGTGCCTCCCTCCCTTGACCCTTCTAAAGGGTGGTGAAATCTTGTCATGACACATCTCCAATGGCTATGAGTTCCCAGATGTTTTCAGTAAGATTTCATTTGGTTCAGCAATAATCTAGTCAAATTAAAATCTGCTCAAATTAATACAAGAACAAGATGAGTATTTTATGAGCATGTGGCCTGAAGTTTTTAAAGAGGTGTTTTTATGCTTATGCAGAAATACTGGTCCTAATCATAGATTAATTGAATCTATCAGGAGTAAAGCAGCACATCACATCCATTACTTACAATCAAAGGGCAAGAGGATGCAACAGTTGGGACAATGCAGGATAGAAACAAAGCTGAAATGAGTGTCTTCAGCAGAAGAAAAGCTGCCCAACGTTGTCAGAATACTAAATCCTCCTATCTGTATTATAACAGTAACTCAGAGTTTTAAAAGTCAAGTTTATGAATTTTATGGTATTTGTGTGTCACAAAAAGCACTATGAGATCTGTACTGAAGTGAGCAGACTAGCAATGTAAAAGAGGAATACGCCACATCAGTGCTCTCTCTGCACCCTCCACTGTCCCATGCTGGGATCTTCCCCCAAAGTCTGACATAATAAACATACAAAAAACATTCTGTGTTTAGCCAGAGCAGTGGCAGGACCTACTTAAAACTCATTACATCATGAAATGCAATGTACTGCAAAGCACTAGCACAAAGTAAGCCTTCTGGCAGTCTATAAAGTTTTCAGTAGATGCCGAGAAGAATTTTGAAGTATTTTAATTAAATGAAATCTGCACCATCAGCTGAAATAGCTGTTGTCTGTGCAGTCCAAGTCGACAGCATACAATAAAGCTCTTGATATTTGCCAACCAGAATCTGTTACAAATAGCTCAAGAGAACCCAAGAGTGGGTAAACAAGTTTTAGAGGAATTTCTTATGTAAGATGAAATAAACCAATATAATTTTCTAGACATTTAAAAAGATAACTAAAATTACCTTAACATCCACAGAATTGAAAGTGGCATTCTTTTTACGTGTTTTGAACACAGCAGCTAACATTGTGAGCTACAGCAGAAATATCACCTCAGTCCTGAGAATTATTCTGTATAGGTAGTTTGCCTTAGATGTCTTTTTTCTCTTCCCTTCTGTCTAAAAATAAGAAAAAGACTGAGGAAAAACAGAAGTTAAAGGAAAAAGTGTGGCTTTCTGGCTTCTGTTATTGTTGAAGTTTTAGAAGCATGTTTTATGGCTGATAAAAATGACATTTTATAAAAAAGAAAGAAAGGAGAGGATGAGCCAAATGGGACTGTAATGTGGAGAGAGAGTAAAAACAACACAGCAAGATAAAAGGAAACAGGCAAAGGAGCAACAGAAAGGGAAAATAATGAGCCAGAACAAAAGCCCCACCACCAACAGGTTTTGCAAGTATTCCCAACAGCAAGAGAAATTTGCAGACATGGCAACAAGAGACTTAAGAAAGAAGACAGAAAAACCTGGGATTTAGAAATCGAGTCAGCCAACTTATTTCTTCCCATCCTGCTGAAGGGAGTAGAAAAAGCTCCTAGATTCAAGCATCTGGCACCTTCTTTTGGCAATATATGTGCCATATATATAATACCTGCTTAATCTGTGTCTCAGTATAAACATGTTCAACAAAGAGCTATGATGACAATTAACTGTTGAAAAAGACCTATAAAAAATCGTAAGTATTGGATACTAGTTTTATCACTGCTGTAGGTGACGAGAAGCATGTTAATTAGACTAATAACACAAAGAAGAATAATCAAGCTAAACCTAAACAAGACCATATTCCTTTAAGGACATTGTTAAGATAGAGATTCACAAGTAAAATAAACTCATAAAAAAATAGGCCTATCAGCAATTATCAGTCTCAGATTAAGAAAATCCCTAACCTCCTTTGGTAGACTGGGCAGTTTACCAGTAACATCATTATACACTTGTTTTTTCTTTTACTTTTTTGCTACTATTGGTCAACACCAGGAAAGAGCATCGAGCTATGAAGTCCTTCAGAAGACAGATCTGTTGCTCTCCCTGGATATTTGTTGCAAAGGGAAATATTAAGAAGTAAAGAAAATACTGGATGGATATAAGTGTTCTCTGCTGGGTTCATAAAGGTTTTGTTTTCCTCCTTGTTCTTACTAGTTTTATTCTTGGTCTTTCACATTACTTGTCCATGTTATTTTATCAGTCAGATCATTCAAATCCACATCTAGGAGATTTGTAACAAGGAATTTTTAAAAGGCTTTTCTATTTAAGTTACTGGTGGGTTCACATCTGTATTGCTTGGAAAAGATTTGTAAATATTATTTTTATTGCTTATACAAGAGCAGGTGTAAGAAATGTAACTAAAAGAATTGTACTCAAATTTCTGTAAGAGACTATTATTATTATTTTGCCACCAAGTAGTTTATTCCCACAGATTAAACTGTCAGTCTTCAACAGATGTTTGCGAAATGGCTGCTGCAGAATTTGCAGCCCAAATTTGAACGGTGAACTCTACCTGCTGTCCAACTCCTATTTGGCAGACATCAAGCCTGCAAACTCTCACGTGCCCTAGGGATTTAACAGCAAACGTGACAAAGAATCACCTGCTACACAGGCCTGCTACCACAGATGTGGCACACCACTTGCCAGAGATCTTCCAGACAGGAGTATCCCAGGCAACACTAACTCACTGCCAGAGCAAGTACAGAACTGCCCTCTGAAAAACACGCCATCTGTACTTTGGCCTTACACAAAATTTGATTGCTAGATTATTTTGAATGAGAATGGGGAAGACTGTATCCAAGCAGAACAGAGTAAATACTGATTTACGTATTCTTTTAAACTTAGGCCTTTCCACAGACATTGAAGATCACTTTTTCCTAAATAAATTGAACATGGTCAATAACCTCTTATCAAAACACTCATTCTTAACTCCATAGTACCGAGAAAGAATTCCGGTATTAATGCAATTTAATACAGTAGCCCAAACAATTTACTGATTTTTCAAGCCAGCTTGCATGCAAAACTCTAATCTTTGTGTAATTCACGAAGGCTAATTGTTCTGAGAATGTAATTAAATAGGAATGACGTTGTTTGCAAACATTTTTTTTCTGAGGCTTAAACCATCTGACACACACAGTTCACAAGCCTTCAGAAGAATTGGGGCACTGGGGGCGTGGGCAGATACACGATGTCTGAAGAGACAACTGTACATTGCTAGTCTCTGGATTTTTATTCATGTGCTGCAATGACTTCCACTCTAACCAGCAAAACCTGTCTTTTTATACGTTGTCTTTATTTCTGTAATACCTGAAATTTGCCCATTTCGTACAGGTTCTCTTTGAAGAATTTACTCATAACAAGACTCCTGTACTAAATTTATCTGTGCTTTAATTACTCCTCCTAATCAAGTAACAGACTGGAAGATGAAATACAGATGTGCACAGATGCACAAATACATAATCACACGGTCACTTCCTAATACTTGCTCACAGGGAAATCATGTCTCTAATGCGTGCACTTAAAATTGTTTCGTATATTTAAGGTAAGAAGATCCTACAGCCTCTATCATCTCATGCAGTTGTGTGTTCTTCATTCTTCACCTAAAACATAATCATACGTTAGCAAAGGTGTTGGCATTTCTCTCCAAGCATTCAATAGTATGTATGCATCATTACACAATACAGATCGAGCCCTCCTATTTTAGCATCAAATAAAAAGCCATCACTTAATTTCATGACGACAGTTAACATTAACAGCATCACCAAGCTTTTCCTGGCTGTTTTTAGATGAACAAAAGTCTTCCTGGAAATAACGAAGCTTGTACTGAATATAAAGTTGTAGTATGGTATCTAATTCATGTGCTCTCAGCTTCAGCGTGACTTAGTACATGCACAAACAGAAATATATCTGTGCAAGTTTTTCTGCAGTGCATTCACTAGCAACAAAACATTCCCCCCCTTTATTGCTGGTATCCAGTAGAGTCTGTTTTCAACTTAATGACTTGTACACTACAGAAGAAACATATTTCTGTTCCCCAAATCTCATCTATAATCCTTCCCTTCGTGCTCCTTCTTGTTGCTTTATCATTAGCGTTAATATTTTGTTGACCCTTAAGAAGTAGAAACTTCCATTACTAAAACTGAATAAATGAATACTAAAAGAGCACTGTATTGAGATGAAGGCAGAGTACACAGCCTGGATCTGGCTCTCACTAGGAACAGTCCAGAGACAGAAATGGCATTTTCTAGCACTACTACTGGGGTAACAGAGGTCATATTTTGCATGGTAACTTTTTCCTCCTAAGCTCTTTCAGTTTTAACACTTACGTATATAAGTCTGAAGCATACTGAAAAGTTTAAACCATAACCTAAATGAGCAAATAATGTACACATGCCTAGAACCTACTGGTTAACACTGGGCAAACTCAGCTCCAGAAGATAAGCTACTGATCTCCTAGCTATTTAAGAACAACAAAACTTTCAATGTTTTTGCACCTCTGTTAATTTTAAACCCAGTGACTGAATTTCTACTTTTTCCTCTCTTAACACTGTATGAAACAGCATTGCACTTGCTCATTTGGAAATCCCTGGAGCAAAGCATGGAGAGCAAGCTCAGGTTATCTGTTAGCACTTGCCAAGCATCAGGAAGAACAATGTGTGCTAGTTAAAAGTAACAAACCTCTGCACTTGTTAAATGTCAAAGCTCAGAATGAGAACAAAGTCTTTTGCCAATGCTGTTTTACCGTTGTATCCCAGTTAACGTTGTGCTGCCATTGCTTGTAACAAGACACAGGCTTTGGATGAAGGTAACAACATGGGCATCAAGATTTGGTTTTGTCAGCCCTGCCTGCTGTGTTTGCTTCAGCTGTTAAGAGCAGTTATCCAAAGTCCAGGTTACTGTCACTTTTTTTGCACCAGCTGTTTCAGCTTTTCAGTTGTGTAGCGAACACTTGGTACTGGGCTTGCACAGCAAGCTTTAGGTAGCAGGAACACGCAGCGGTGGCTTTGTCAGCTATATATTTCTATGCTACAGATACCAGTAACAAGCATTTACTGTGTGAATAATGACCTCCCAGTAATGAGCAATCCAAACAATAACAGGCACTGGATGATGTCAGATACCCCAGAACTATGAACAACTCAGCAATGGCCAGCTACTCACCATCAAAGGAAATAAATCTTTGGAGTGAAGTAAAACCAGTTGTAAGGATAAAAGAGGTCATGTGGACTTGAAATCCATGATAAACAGCAAGGTGTACGTATGACATGTTAATGAACATATCAGCGAGATCCCAGCTGGATTCCAGAACGAGGAGAAAGGAACCATCAACGTTAACATCAGACTCCTTCCCAGGAGTTGTAATACCACATTTACCACAGTGTTACCATGCCCACGACTGACCTGAAGCCATCGACCTTCACGAAAGAGGCTGTGCGAGAGCAAGTGAGACGACAAAGAACGGAGTAGGTACGAGCAACTTTGTACATTTAATATTTGACTCCTTGAACTAGATGTGCTAGTATCACTGTAATTGGAATAATAATAAAAAATATTTGATCAGATGGGTAAGATTAATTAGACTAAGTTTTTGCCTATGCATACAGCGATACTGATTATGTCTGAGTATCACTTGTCAATCATGGTTATTTTTCAAACCATTCGAATGCTCTGAGCAAAAAACCAAACCTGAATCATTTCTTATTGGTTCATACAGTAGAAAAATGAAAATAAACCAAAGAAATTGCAAAAAAGATACTGGAAATGATGGGTAGTTACTTGGGAAAGTTAAAATCCCAATTCTTATGCTCTTTATCCCCAAAGTCAAAGGCCATGTTCAGTTTTGCACTGAAATGACAGCTGCTAGCAACACCTCTAACAGGTGACAGGTTTAGAAGTACATTGGCTGTTGAAGTATTTTAAGTATTCTGTCACTGACTTAGGAGGAACAGGTAAAACCTTATTCATTTAGGAAGCAACACTGGTTTTCTCACTGGAATCCTGAAATGGTATTGACAGAACAGTATGCTACACTGACTGAAAATACTGCCGTAATGAAGATGGTGATGACAAGCGAAAGCACGACAGACAGCGAGCAGTTGGAATTTCTGTGCAGGAAGGATTTTCGGGTACCAAGGAAGAGAAGGAAGAATGGCAACAGACCAGCAAGGATTGTGAAGATAAAACAGATAATATGCACATGCTCATTTCTGTTTCTTTAAATGTTGTATTTGCTATTTAAGTTTTGTTTTTTTCAAGGTAATACCAAAAAAATACAGGAAGAATTATGCAATTACACACACTAAGAAGTTACAGGAAGCCTGACAGAAAGGGCAAGAGAGGATGCTGAACATGGCTGTTATAAACAAATAAAGAAAAGATGATATAAGCTTAATAAACAGTAACACCACGCTAAGTGGTACAGAATCAGCCAACATAATGCAACCTCACCTGTGAAGGCAGCTTTTAAGACTTGCATGAGTATTTAGTTGATTGCTTTTATTCTCAGTTCAGATCCATGAAAGAGTAACTGGTGAAATGTTATTTTTAAAAGAGAATAGTGTGTCCTCTGATTGACGTTAAAGCCACAGGTGCTAAACAGGAGTTCCATCTGAGTAACTGGTATTATTTTATACTATGAGACCTGATCAAAATGGCACAGTAGTAAGATTCAAGCATTGTCTCTTATTAGTAAGAACAGGTATTATCAAGAAAGCTTTAAGAATCCAGCTGGCACAAGCACCTTCTTATCTTACCTGGTAAGGGTCGGTGTAGAGCATCTCCTCAAGTGACTGAAGGCAATCCTGGGTAAGGGAACACTGAAGCAACTAATAGTGGTGACAGGGTTTGTGGTGAGCTCTCCAGTTTTCTTCTGACTTCTTGCTTAAAACATCCACAAACCAGTGACTATCTCGCCACACCGCAGGGACAACTACCGTTACCCACTCAAGTAGCACAGTCATGTCCTGCAAACGCAGTATTTGCTTTGCTCACATGTACTGGTGCTGTCTTAGCTATGTCTCTCAGAAGCTGAAGTACTCAGAAAAAAAGATAAAATTAGAGGAAAATTCAACCAATTACAAAATCAGAGTGTATGTTTTTAGGATCAGCTCTCCTATTTCCTCACGTAAATCTGGGTGAGTTCTGACCTTGTAAAGCTTGCCAAATCCCCTGCAGAAATGGCTCCTGAAGCACCCATGAAAATTACATACATAATTATGAACATTCATCAAACAGAGCACATACTGAAAGGTGCTGTATTCATAGGCGGTGCAAAAATATTATTAGCGGAAGACAAAAAAAAAAAAAATCAGATTTAAAAACCTAATAGTTTCCTTGAGTTTCCAAATCTTGAAGACATGTTTTTTCAATCTCAGAGACAAGCATCACTGAAGGATTTTCTTTCTTGTAGTGGATCGCTAATGGATGATTAAGTGCACAAAATGGTAAGAATAATTAAGTTTTATTTCAGAGAGTAACTTTGTGATAGTTTACTAATAATTTATTCATAGATATATTTAATAATGAAGAAATTATTGCCAAAAGTGATGTTTGACTGTTGATAATACAAATATAATGTCAAGTAGTATCTTGCAGCTCATCTCATATACAGTAGTATTTAATTAAATCCATAACTGCAGAATGTCCAGATGTTGGGTTTTAATTTAATAATGATGGAACCAATGAGATGCTGATTGGTTTGTAAACTAAGCCTTCAGAACATGGAGAATTCCACGGGGCCTTTAAAAAAAAAAGAGACAAAAAAAAAGAAAAAAAGAAAAAAGAAATGAAATGAAATGAAATGATAGAGATGCATGGTTTGATGGCAACATAAAGTTAAATGAAGTATATGCACTCATGCAGGCAGCAAGCTCTAATAAAGCTTCTTTCACTTAACGATCTAAATAACTAGGAATTAAGTGACAACGCACACAAAACCAGAAATACAACTCGTCAGCTTGTGCATGACACTTCTAGTTAGGAAAGAGTTACATACAACAGATGTCATGTTTGTGCAGGAAGAAGGTCACTAGAGTGAGCTACTGCACACTAACACAGGACTCGACATGCAGCATGCACACAACAGGACATCATTCTCACATTATGATACAACTGATTAAAAAGCACTCACTCTAAACATACTGATATGACAAAAATCATACGTGTTGCTTTGTAATACACTGATTATCCATGCCTCATTTCTGAATTCTGCATGTTGATCTTTTCTTCAATGGGAATCCAAGTTTTTATCGTTTTAAATAAAATATACCTATATTGCCTATAGCAAAACCCTCTCTGAGAATTTCTGACTGTTGCTGAATGCACTTCACTGAATTCTTCGTTCATTCTTTTGAACAAAGTTAAAACCATTTCAATGCTGCTGTGGCATTCCCAAACCCCTCCCTGGCCTTACAAATAGGGCACTGCTAGTTGTCAGCCTAACGCAGGAACAGAGGCAGCAAGGTATAATCTAGTGGGACAAGGGTGGCTTTTTTATTTCAATCAAATAGGAACTATTGAAAAATCTTGTTTTTCAGCGTCCTACTTCTTGCTATTCTTAGTGTAACAGGTCAGAATAGATGTAGTAAAAACATGTTATTAAGTCTAGGGATAACTGCTCACTTAATTAATAGTTAGAGATGTCATGAACTGCCTAGTAGCTTCTTTACAATAGAAACAATCTTAACTATACCATGCTGAAAATACACTGCTGCAATAACATCTTGGTAAGTCATACGCACAAGTGCTACACAGAAATTAAAAGTAAAATTAAGAAATGAGATAAAGTGTCTAGATGGATATGCTGAAATGAAAAATTAAGCTTCTGCAGAACTCTAAGGAGAAGCCAGTCATGGAGCTAAAGCAGAAAAAGTGGGAAAGCAGTAATAACTAAACACCCTCCTTTTTTTGCTCTTTCTCCTTCACCCCAAGACACCTAAGTAAAAGTTAGTAAGTCTGATCAATAATTCTAAGCACCTCTATTTTATTGCACTTTAAAAGCAAGATAGCAACAGCACAGCTGCAGATACAAAGACAGAACTACTTTGTGACAGAGGAAGGTAGAATAAGTAGATGGAAAACTGCACAGTCAAGAGAATCATCGCACTGTTATTGCAGAGCATATTACAGGGAAACAGCACTTTTAAAGATACAGAGACTACAGTGTTATATCGAATTCTGGTCTCTGAGGAAACTCCACTACTATATCATCAAACCACATATTACTACAAATATTTAAACAACACGAAGTTTATTTGTACAAGCAGCCAGAAGCCAACTTGCATTCCACAAATGAAAACTGAAGATCACTCAGACTAATTGAGCATTACTACAGAATGTGAATTCTACTGTTCTTTATTCCTAGAGATGGCAAAATTAAATGTGTAGTACCTGTTGATAATCAGCCACAGAAATACAATGACTAGTGGAAGCCTGTCTTGTCCACATGGCAAGTCTCAGTTTCTGTTCCAGAACTCAGCTACTTCTGAAGCTCACTGATGTGAACAACTGTATCAGTTTTTCTAAAGCACAAGCCAGCGTCCCCTGGCAAGCTCAGCGCTGGTAACAAACTGTTTATCCCTGTAAGGAGCAGTACTAAGTGCAACGATTCATCAGTGTCCGTGACTTCAGGGCTCAATGGAATTCAAAGGGCAAGTACAGCAGGGGTTGATGGTGAGGCAGGACATTTGGTAAGGGCTGGCGGGAGGCAGTCACTAAAACTAAAAAAACCTTCAGCCTAACATTTCACTATTAATCAATGAAAAACTTGACAGAGTTTGCACGAGTAGGATATCCTAAAACAGATGTAGAGTTTGAAATGGAAAAGGAACCCAGACGTGAGAAAATGACTGCTCGAGGAAGGTGCGGGAAAGGAATTAGCATGGCAAGACAGATATGAACAGGCTTTGCAAACAAGGGAAAGTGAAGTAAGTTAAATTGACGTTCTTCATTCCAGACACGTTAACCATTTATTATTTAGCAGTCTCCCACGTCTATCTGCTTCAGATACAGCACTTTCTGCAAGACTCCCAATGTGTTTTAAATGATTCTCAGTACACATATTGGGAAACAGAATAGATTCAGGACTTTCACAAGGCGGAGATCTTTTGACATGCTGCAATACAAACCTATTAGCTTTCTAAGAAGCCCGATTACTTTCTGATGTCTTCCCTTCAATACATACAGCAGCTGGCTTGATATTTTACTTTCAATTTAGTTGACCACAAAGTGGTCACATTACTCACTTAAGGAAACTAGCATTTCTCATCATGGAAGATCTTTTTTCTTCTTATCAAAAGGTATTTTAAACTTTATATTTTAATTCCATAATTAAGTTTCATATTAGATCATTTTAATAGAGAAAAAAGATTAAGCAGTGCGCTTTCCAGTTCAACCAGGTTTTTATGAGAAACATTTATCTTTACTGCTACAGACTTCACCTTCCACTTGCTTGCTAACACAGTGATTTAAAGTAATTTCAGTTGAAAACGCTCAAAGTAATGCGTGGGAGAAAACAGAGAAATTTATTAGAAGTATTATCCAACAATTCACAGGTGTTGCAGGAGATTCCAAACTTTGCTGATCATCTTGATAGCCAGAATCCGACTGCAATGAAACCTCATACCCACTAACATTAAATGTACTATATTGACTTCCATTCTGGTCACCTCCCACTTACCCAAAACACTCAGTCAACACTGAACATTTTCAGAGCTCCACAGAGATAAGAACATTTCTTCCCTTTCAGACAATGCACTTCTTCCTTCTTCACCCATTCTTTCCTAAATGCAGACTAGCCTCCAGCCTTTTCTCATTACTGTATGGACCAAAGGATTCATTCCTTGTCCAAGTCAAAAGTCAGAACTTCCATTTACTTTTAATGACGCATATAAATGAACTCCAAGGATAAAGAACAGTCAGCGTCTCTGTGCACAAGTCAAATAAAACAGAGCATTGCTTTCTTTTGGGAGCTAATGTGTCTCAGGATTCTTTTTCACTGCAAAATAGGCAACTATTAAGTTTACACAGTGAAACAAAAGAATAGGAAAGAATACAAAGCAAACTATGCCCAGAAGCACTAACAAGGAATTCTGAAGCGTATGTCAGTGTCTGTACAACACTGATGAAATAATGCTATGCAAACTCCTGGTAACACTTTCATCCAACTATTGCTAGCTTCTAAAGTTGCATTAAGGAGAAATAAAACAGTTAACTTTTGTTGTTGTTGTTTGGAATTATAGCAGCAAATCTGTAGTGATGATGGAATGAACTTAGGTTTTCTGCTTCCTCATTAAACTAGGTATCTTAAGTATTCAGTGTATGCTCTTCTCAGAACATGTGACTAATGGGGTGAAAATTATAGCTTGAATTCTCTCATCTGTTTTGTGCTTTTCTATTTAATTTAACTTCACATTAGCACAATAATCTTGTAGTTATACACACATCCTGAATAAAATGATGTATATATACTACTTGAAGGGTTACAACTCACTCTTTACAATCTCACATAAAAGCAAAGAATACCAATGTAATTGCAACTTCCTTTCAACAGAAACACAGCTGAACCTACCACCACCTCTAACAGCTCTCCCTTGAAGAAATGATGCACAATCTAATAAATAAGTGGCCAAAAGTTTTTATCAATATTATGAAAAGTGTTAACACTTTTTGCATGTTCTGCTTCACTGAACTCCACTCATGATGATCACAGTAAGGACGTCTTATTCCTCTAGATTAATTCAACTTTCTCTGTAATCAACTCCTTGTAACGCAATGTTGACAACTACTCCGTACACGATAAATACAGGTGGATGTGGTGTTCCACACAAAAGCATTCCATATTCCCTGTTGTGCTTGCATTGTATCACCCTATATAAGAAAAGATTTGACAGCAACCATAACATGGTAGAGGCATTTTACCAAGGGAAAGTTGAAAATTGGATTCCGCTAATGCTGAAGAGAACACTTGTAAAGAAAAGGATTTATTTAAAATTATTGTTGTTATTATCTTCAATACACAGATCTCAGCCAGAAATCTGTATCTGTTTGTGGGAGGGGGTTCTAATTTTATTGCAGAATTGCCAATCATCTGCTTAAACGACAGAAAACCTCCCTCCCGCTCCAAGCTCCAAGGGAACACAGACTGGAAAAAGGGGGAAAAAAGGTATCTATTAATAGCATGGATCTCTGCAGCATGAGGTTCGAGACTAAGTCACATCTGTTTTAAAAAAAAAACAACACACACACAAAACCAACAAAATGCAAAACAATCCTACAAATTGCTTATTCTCATTTTTAGTGGAAGACTTTTATTTAACACCTAAGATGTAATAAAGTAGCTGTTAAGGGTCATTAGTCCCAGAAGAAAATGATATAGAATTGCAACATACAGAAAAGTTTTCAAGTATTTTTGAATATTATGGGATTTTTACCATTAATGTACACACCTCAGAGTTTCAGCACGTTCCAACAGACATTATTTCACAGACACAGCAGAACATCAGGGTTCATATTTGGCAACCCATGAACAACAAGTTAGTGCAGATCAGTACACCAAGTACTGACTTATAGGCCTAAATAAAAAAATACTACAAAAACCCCAACACCCCCCCAAAGAAACAAAACAAAAACAACAAAACAAACCCCAAACCAAACCCCTCAAAACCCTGATTAAAACACATAAAACCAACTATATCTACATTTTTCTCTAAAGCATTTTACTTAAAAAAAAAAACCAAAACCCAAACAAAGAAAAAAAAAAAACCAACAAAAACCAACTCAGTACTAGTGGCCCAAATCAGATTAAAGGTCTGAAACTACACCAAGCTGTAGTTTGCTGAAGAACTTTTCTGACTAAAACGTGAAATGTTTATGTTCCTATCTTCAGAAGACTTTGCAAAACTCGGAAGACAATATTTAATGCTTCACTGATACAAAATGTACTTAAAGTAACTGAAAGTACTGAACTTCTGAAGTTATTTTTATATTTGAAGCAACATGTCGATGTACAACAACGTGGAACCACAGTCTTATTTTGCGGAACAGTCTTTGGTAATAGGTATTGTTAGATTTTGCTCAAATCACAGAATAGAACTGTGCTAAATATTTCACACTGTGGCATTCTTAATCAAAGAGTATTCAAGAAGGCTCATGTAAACAAGTTAATCTCTTACAAATATTCAACCAATTTCCCACAGACAGAATACTTTCATATGACAAAAAAAAGGGAACAAAAAAATATTTCTACAGTTAAGGAATCTTCCTTGACTATGCTCTCGCATGAGGATACATACTAGGAAGTCATCTTCTAGCAGAAATTCTGACAGATGCTCTCCAGGAAGCAGAATTTTAACATCACTCGGCAAAACTGTATTTGTTCCATTCTCTTTAAAAACTCAGTATTGTTTGGTGATTATAAACACAAAAACCTCATGAAATTGCAAATACATTTGTAAATGAATACTGGAAAAAAAATTACAATCCACTAATGCATGTCCTCCTCATTCACTTAAGCTAATTCTCAGCTCTCTGTAAAATATAAAATTAATAGGGCATAGGCATGCTGGCAGATAGCTGTAATTATCTTCTCGTGTTTCAGAAGGTGTTTTAGAACAATTTAAGAGCAAAGGATGAATGGTGTTCCAGTAAATCCCCCTAAATCAATGCATGGGCACAACAGCGGCAGAGGCAAACGGGCTGACAGAAGTCTAAACACCCACAAAGATGATAAAAAATACTGCTCGATAAAGCTACTTACATCATGGACCACAAGTTCTGTCTGTGTGGATTTATCTGCCTGGGAAGCAAGAGCCTTCTGAATGCACTGAGCCTTTTCCTGTAAAACAAAATAACATGTCACAGGTGAGTCATGTTTTTTCTCACTGAGCTTTGCAGCTACACATAGCCAGGTAAGCGCTAAACTCATGCATGGACAGCTGTTCAGAAATAGATCTATTATGGCACTATTCTCTCTGGGAGAGTTTTTTGTTTTTTGGTTTTTTTTACTCTATTTCCTTTTATTTTTCTCTTTAAACAGACAGTGGACTCGGAATGTCTGACTATGTGGTAGAGCTGAGCCCACAAGAAGGATGGCCCTGAAGCGTGATCACAGCGATCTTCTTCCAGAGCAGGCACAGGTACAAAACATCAACCAGCAGCAGTGACTCTTGTGAGCACCAGCACCATGCCAAGAGCAAAGAAACCATTCTTTTAAAGAAACGTCAAGCAACGTGTAAATCCCACCTCAGATTACAATGCTGATATAACTTCTCCCTTGCCTGATGCAAACACATTAGCAAAAGCCTAAACACTTCCCGGGTAATGTGCTGATTTCTGCTTTTCCCATCCCTGTCCCTCTGCACCTTAATCATTTTTGAAAGTGTGATGTCAACTCTCTGGGACAGGATAAAGAAATCTGTCTGCTTCGACACAATTAAGCTTTATCAACAACAAAATAAAAGCATTTTGATACTTCATTTGAAAATCATCACTAAAAATGCTGATTCTTATCAAGCCCTTATATATATATCATATATACACACACACACCATACATCGGGGGTTGGACTTGAAGATCTCCAAGGTCCCTTCCAACCCCTAACACCCTGTGATACCCCGTGTGATACTGTTTTCCTGGAGAAAATATACATTGAAAGAAGTGTAAATATGCCGGGTAAGGCAGGAAAAGGCACACAGGAGAAGAAGTTGCCATGAATAGAGGAACACAAAGTCCTTTACTGCAATGATTTATGTCTTCCTACCTGCTGATTCAGTTTTATTTTTTTGCTATAGCCCTAACAAAATGCCACCACCAGTGCTGGTGGGTTTGGCCCAGCCCAGTGGCGAGTTCATCTTGGAGCCCGTCGGCCGTGGCTCTGACACACTCAGGGGAAGCTTCTAGTAGCACCCCCACTTTGCAGAAGCCACCCTCGTAGCCCCTCTGCTACCAAAACCTTGCCAAGCAAACCTGATTCACCTTTCTAAGTGCCTTTCTATGTATTCTAAAAATCAAACGGTATCCATTTAAAGGCAGGATGCCTATCATTACATTAAGAGAATTTTGGCAGGAAGAAGATTTCACCTAAATGACCCTGGCTCCAGTATTTCAAATAACAATATTAAATATAATAAGAATACAGTGTATTTTATCTTATTTCCAGTGACATATCAGAAGTCTACAAGAAGTTTAAAATCCGAGATAAATATTTTCCATGCAGTAACGTAGACAACTTCCAGCTTGTCACAGAACAGCACCCTACTGGAAGAGGCTACTTATACTTAATAGTCATTTAAGTTCATCTTAGTTATGTTTCCCTAACTTGAGCTACATATTTCTAGAATTCTTGTTGCCAGAGTAGCTATTCCAAAAGAGATCTTTGTTTGTGAAATAATTTTTGTAATGTTAAAGGTATTGGATATCAAAAACTACTATAAAATGTTCTTTCCAATATAAAAACACTTCTTAAAATGATAAGTTGATACTTTCAATATAATTTCATGCTGCATTGACTATATCAATAGGCATACTTTATAATGAACTAATGAGGCAAAGTCTGGAAAAAAACTGTTACAGAGCTAAAATTCACAGTGCAGTGTAAAGTATAGCACATCACACAAAGCAAGCGAAACGCAAAATATCACTGCGTCTCTGTAAAAGTGCAGCAGGTCTTCACACAAAAATACATAGTAATCCTACTCTACAACAACAACAAAAGCACACACTTGCACTTTATTTTGCTACATAATAAGCTATTGTAAATATTAGGCAACGTTTGACAGATATTTACAAGACTGCTTTTGGCTGCAGATTTGCTGCTTCTACCCTCATACAGCCCATTTCAGACACAGAGCTCAGCTCCCAGCTACAAACAAAACCCATCTACAGGGAGGCCATGTTCTCCAAAATAGATAAATATAAAATAAAAGAGAAAGCTAAAAATGGTCTTAGTCATCATCACTGAAAGAGAGCTGCTAGCCAAAAAGTGGAGTGAATTAACACCAAGCTTCTTACACTTAGGGAGTCAGCACAGGTTAATACATCTTGAAGCACATGACCGGCTTTCTACCCTGTTCCTGCTCTGAACAGAAGAGCATTCAAACGATTTTCACAGCTCTGACTGCGAACAGGTCAAAGTTACTTTTTGTGACCGTTCTCTTACCCAACTCCTTATCAGCAATGCAGTGACAGCGTGGAGACCACTTGTGGTGCTCTGTTTAATTGCAATTCCAAAAAGAAAATGCTTGAAAATTACCTTGAATGATCACACTAAATCACACAGTACAGCTGCGGCTTTCATCACTAAGGAGTCTATTTTGCCCAGTGGATAATATATTAAAGATTCTTCTTTTTTCCAAACAGCTGTTCCACCTTTATTCTTAGTTACAATTAAAAAAAAATCTCCTAACAACTTTTGCCTTCAAATCTCTTCTAACTCAAAAGACTCAACCTCTCTCCTATAGTCTGCACAGATTATTGTAGTACTTCATGAAGACGCATCTGTTTTACTTGGGTAAGAAGGCATTCAGTACCACAGCCTTCTCCTCATCCTTGGTGGCGATGGTCCCTGTACCCCCCCTGCATCCAGTAATGGGTGGAGATTCTTCTTGGCTCTCTTGTTATTAATGTATTTGTAAAAACTTTTTTTATTATCTCTTACAACAGTGTCCAGCTTGAGTTCTAGCTGGACTTTTGCCTTTTTGATGTTCTCTCTGCTTGACCTAACTAGATCCCTGTAATCTTCTTGGGTCATCTGCCCCTTCTCCCAAAGGTGATAAATTCTGCCTTTTTAACAGGGTCCCAGCAAGGCTCCCTGTTCAGCCAGGCCAGTTAATATTACCCATCAGCTGTAAAACGCTTAATCATCAAAAATAACTTGGTATTACCTCATTTAAATTATGCTTCTCCTAAGTTTACTAGCCAAAAATGGAGATCAGACATATAAAGTCTCTAAGCTTAATAGCTGCTTATAAGCCAAGCAAACCAGCGTTCAGCTTTTTTAGAAGCAACTGCAACTTTGAAGATTAGGATCCAAAACCTCAAAGACAGATATAAACATACTTTTTTCCAAATATTTGTCTTGTGGGGTAGCATACTACCTTTCTCATAGTGTAGCAAGGATTAACTCTTCCAAGAATCTAGATTAGGACAAAACAGATTAGAAAGATTATTCCTGCAATTCTGCTTCTATTAAACTACGCTGCCACCGCATCGCGTCTAGTTGGGACACTCGTGATTCAGCTGGCAGAGTTCTGCTGACACGCAAACACAAAACTAACATGAAAATGAACATAAACCTATCAAGACTGGTAAATAAAGCAAGCACATAGTTTATAACCTTGGGGATTTTTTTCCTTCCTTTATCCCTTTTTAGAGCAACCACATTCATCAATTTCATGGTGTACACAATCTGAAATGCTGCCAGATTCTGCACGGGTACATGAGCAGAATTTCATAGTCTGCTCCAAACCATATGTTTTGGAAGAGCTGGGTTGTTTTCTTCTTTCCCCCGTAACTTTTTCCATGTTTTTTGGTGACTATTTGTATTCATTAAAGGAAAGAACTGTCTGGTTAAACAAATACAACAGAGAAGAAACATCATTATGAAAATTCTGTAGCAATAACTAACAGGTGATTCTGCAGCACATTTAATATAAAGTTTTACTTAGGGAAATTTTTTCATTACCTTTCAAAAGTATCAAAAGAACTTGTTAACTTTTTGTTATGTTTTTCTTCACTATCATGGGAAATAATTACACTTTGTCCTTTAAGCCTCTAAGTGGAGATGTTTAAGCACATTGTCTGTCAAATGTTTCTGTTGGTTTGCAGTTTCCTTTCCCTCTCTGCACGCAGGGATGTTCGTAGGGTGTGATTAATGCCAGTGCCACTCACTTTGCGCACAGATTTAACAGCACATGCATTAGGCAGAGTGCAGGAATCATTAACTCAGCACATTCCAAATTGCAACTGATGTTTATTGAAGGCTGCTTATTAATTAAACCTCAGACAGCCAAGTGTTTACAGTAATTTTACAGATTGCTGTCCTGAGGAACGAGATTCACAGCTGTTGCATTAGAAGCATATAGCACCAATCTTTGTGATAAGTAAGGCTCCAGCTTTATTTGCTGATATCAACGATATATGATGCCTGTACCACTGTAAATACACCTACCAAAACCGAAAAGAACCCCCAGCTGTCATTGAGTTGTCCCCCTGTGATATTATGCAAATTATTCAACACATTATTCGTATAATCTGGCAGGTAGGCTGGATAGAACCATGCGGTTTGGGTTAGCACTGCCAGAACAGGACCAGTCTGTGACTTGCTTTTGTCCTGCACTCATATGCAGCCCATTAAGTGATCACACTGCCTGTCCATCTATTCCTCAGTAATAACTTTTTTATTACAGCGGTCAGAACTAGCCCAAGCAACAGTGCCGCAAAATTAAAGTTTCTGTGCCATGAAATACTGTTTGCACAGACGCAACGGGCCTAAACTGGCAAGAGGCTTCAGCATGAGCTTCAAGCTCCCAGTCAGCCATATGGGCAGCTGGCAGACTGCTGTGCAGTGCCTTCGGCCCAGGTAACACCGGAGCCACAAGGATGTTTAGAGACTGTGTGAGAAAGTGGGGCGTGAAGAATTACAAGGGAACAAGAGAACTTCAATCAAAGCCCGAGGAGACATACACAGAACAGAGCTTAGCAGTACTGCTCGCGATAAAGCTTCAGTCACTACTCCAGGCTCTCAATCGCACTGCAAAGACATTTTCTCCCTTTTAAAAATACAACCTCTCACCATTTAAGGTAATGGTGACTAGACCTCTATTTCCCACTGACATATATCACAAGAAAAACATGTTGCTATGGTCTCCAAATTACTGCTATACTGAAATCAAAAAGATGACTTTATAATCATTACCATAAGCAAACTGTTTAAAGAGGGGAAATAACTCAAATGATGATATACTCATAAAAGCGTAAGAACTACATTATACAAGTCTAAAGAGACACCCTGATATTCTCTTATAGAGTTTTTCAGACAAAAGAGAAATAAATTCTAATTTTGCCTCAGAAAACAAGAACTGAAAAAGAGATGAAGGTGAACATATGGCACTTGAGAAACATTAATAGTCACTTTATACTACAACATAAATTCAATCTACCAAATAAACCCTCTTTATTGGCTCATAATCAGCCTGTTGGTACACTACTGTTGATAACACTGTTGTGCTAGAATTTTTACAAGTGTTCTTTGATGCTGCCCCAGCGCTGTCTCAGCTCGTAATGTGTGCCTACTAGCAAAAAAAGGATTTGTTTGTAAACACTGCTTTTAGATAAGCCAGTGGTTCCTAGGAAGATGCCTTGTTTCTGAACACAGGCTACACGCTACAGTATCTTGTAAAGATGCAGAAGAGGAGAGCTGAATCCTGTCCGTTTTGTAAGTGTAAACCAATAAAGACAGCTTTGAAACCAAAGCCCTTCCAAACTAGGCATGTTAAGATGCACTGAATGGCTGAAGCAGAAGATGCAGGTATAAAACTACGAACACTGTAAAATTGCACTGGACAAGGGAGCAGCAAAGATCTTTTGGGGGTTAACAATCAAACAGGTAACTAACGTTTCAGGAGCTCCCCTTGATCTGCAAAGTGGACTAGAGGAGCACTGAGGAAAACGCCACGTGCTTTCACATACCAGCTTTTCTGGGGCCACCACTGGAGACAGGAAGCTGAAGAGCTGAGTAACCCTCTCACTGACCCAGTACAGGTTTTCTATTTCATATCCTAAAGCAAATCCACTCTGTTTTGAAATACAGCCTCCCAACTACCCAGCTCAGACTGTTTCAATGGGCATGAAAACTGGTTGCCTCTACTTTTCATCCAGTTATTCCTTGGTTTTTTAATCAGGAAAAGATACTTTGTGTAATTTTTTCCTCCTTCTTCAGCTAGGCTTATATAGTACCACAAGCTAAGAAGAAAACAGAAATGATTAAAAGCTACCAAATGGGACATCCCATGGAGACCTTCCTATCCAACTAAGGCAAACTCAAAGGACATAGTAAACTCTCTAATTACACTTTAGTAACGTTTGCCACGTGGTCTAACAACAGCATGTATTCTCAAACTGGGCATTATAAAAATACCCTACATAGTGTTACCAACTTTGAAAAATAAGCCTCATGTACTTACTTTTGCCTGCAAATCCAAACCCGATTATACTTTGAATCAGGAATACTTAAAGACATGTGAATTATTTGTTGTTGTGGTGGTTTTTTGGTTTTTTTTTTAAGCATTACCATAAGCAAAGTCTAATGTGACAAAGAAGAGTACAGTTCGTGAGTGGGGGGGGTTGGAGATGAGAGGGGAAAAGGCTGTACTTCATTCACCAAAATTAATGAGCAACATACAGTGAAAGGTACTAAGTTAATGTTACAGTCCACAGGAGATTTTACCAATGCACAAGACTTGATAGAAAATAAGTCTCTGCCAAAACTACTACTACTAAGATCATCATCCTCTCACTGAATAGATTGATCTTGAGTTAAAAACATTTAGCAACCGCACAACATTATCCAAGGGCCACGTACTGGTTAGCATTTTTAGAATATAACAACAAACATCCTTATAATCTAAAAAAACCCAAACAACTTATTTTAACCTGTAACACTTAGCACTCAACTGGGAGCTGTATGACAGCTACTTGGTTCTACTACTGCTGTTTAGACTTCTGTTTTCTCTCGAACCTGTCTGCAGTGTTCACTGAAACAGGGTATCTGTGGCTCAGGAATCACCATAACAAGCAGCACCTACAATCATTAAGTCTAAGCTGTACCAAAAGCTCAGATCGAGCTTGTTTATTGATGAATTAACAATATCAAGTAAGGTAAAAATCTGGTTTTGCTCTGTTCATTCAATGGGGTTTGCAGATATTAAATACATTCACATGTCTATTTCCAAACTGCATAAAATATGAAATACAAAAGCAGAAAAAAAAAAATTACTTGAGTAACTGTAATTTCAAAGTATAGATATTGTGAGACCTGGTGGATGCATCTTGTCCTTTGTGGAGAAAGAGCTGAGTTTTTCATGAATTCCACACTATTTCTCAAGTAGGTCATCTTAAGCTTTCAGGTTATCCTAGCTAGATGTTCAAGGAATGCTGCAGACAAAATTGACTTGTTATTCACAAACACCACTCTATGTCAAAAGAGTGGCAACCTTCTTGAAAAGTGATGCACTGTTCAACATTTTTAGGAAGAGATGCTCAGTTTATTCTCTATACACTGACTTTTCTAGCATCACTTAGAGACAGCATTTGCTTTCCTATCAAAATTTGCACACAAGTGAAAGTGAAGAAAGAGGCACTATTTTTGAAGTGCCAAAACTGTACCCAACCTGTGAAAGACATAACTGTTTCTGGCAGCCTAAGTCTCCAACTCTACCACAGGGACCGCAGTAGACATTACAAACAGGTGAATTTTTCTCACTTGTGTTCTTGTGAGTGCCCTTCCTTTCTGTCCCAGTCTCAGCTTGCTTTCTTGAGGTGCTACAGAGACCTTCCATGGCATCTGGTCCTACATATTCAGTTCAGCTGCATTCATCTCTGAAACTTATCTGCTGCTCAGACTACAATGTAGTAGAATCTTATAAAAATTCAACATCAGTATTACAACAGCCACAACTACTTATGTGAGAACCAGTAGGGTGTAAGTATCTCTCATAAATTTAACACACAATTCTAGTAATATATTCTAAGGAAAAAACAACCAAACAACAACACAATGCTCCAAATCCTGTTGCTGCCTTTCCAGGGTAATCTTGAAATTGGACACAATGAGATCCAAGGTAAAATGGGAGGGAGTTGTGCTGTACCATACTCTCACACACACTTTTCTTTTGTATGTTCATTCAGTTTGTAGTTGAAAAAGGTATTCATGAGAAATTCAATGTTCTATACCAATGATTCTCGCCAAATTGCCTTGCAGTACAGGTCACATAGTTCATATACTCCCCTCTGTTATGTTTGCTCTTATGTTTCAGCTGACTGCTTTCCACAGATGGTTTCTTTATCCATCTCTGATTTTCTGTTCCCTACAGTTAACCGAGTGGTAGGATCAGGATACTACTCTGCAAAGAACAGTAATTCTGATTTCCCCAAGTGTACTGTGTCATTACAATCTGCCAGGTTAGCATATCCAGCTAATCACTTCATTCCTCACCCAAAAGGAAAGCTTCTAAATTACGTATATCCTTTAGATGTCTTTTGCTAATGGGAACCATGAGCATAAAATCATGTTTTAGTCACAAGCACAAATAGCAGAATAATTGACCACAGTATCAAATTAAAAACATTTGTGGAAAAACCGGAGAAAAGCCTTTAACATCTTCCTGAGTGCTTGAACAAATATTATTTATGCTTTTCAAGATGTCACAAAATTAGTTGCAATATACTGTGAAACACTTTCATACTAATGTGGTAGTAGGAACATGCTCCTTAAAATGCTTTGGCACCTGTAGGAATACAAGTATGGTAACACATTAGTTGACATGAAATAGCCCACTGAATCGGATTCCAAAGACATGCAATTAAAAAAAAATACAAGTTCATTTATATTGTCGTAAGTTGTCAGAAAGTTTCTGTGGTGATAGACAGAATCTTTAGGATTACAGAGATGGCCAACTTCCTAAAAGCAGGTTTGTTTGGATTTTGTTTTATTTTGTTTTATTTGTTGAACACCACCATATAAATGTATTTGCCTCTTATCTGTTCCTTAATAGTAAAAATCTTATGAAATGCTGTGCAACCTTTGTTGTGGCTCAAAAGGGACACTTTTCCCTCAGCAACAGCTTTGCTGAAGTTCAGCTTTCTCAGTGTTTTGCGTTGTCTTTGGACCTTTTAGAAAATACGTTTTAATGTCTTATCAAAAATGAATCCATGTAAAATACAAATTTTTGATTGATCGCTAAGGCCTCCATCCTTCAGCATCAACTTTTGGCATGAAGGTAGAAATTTCCAAGGCTTAGGATATGGTATTCCAATCTAGCTCACAAGGAAATAAAATTTGTGTTTCACTGAAAAAAAGAAACAAAATCTGAATTGCAGAACAAACAATGAATACATTAAAAGCAAGAAACTCTCATCAGAAGATTAATTTCTCCTCCTTTCAGGGGCTGGAATGGGGTGGGGAGAGGCAGGAACGTGGCTCATTTAACTGGAAATTTTATCATTTCCTGTAGGAACACCAGCAGAAATAACGGAAGCCTTCGACAGGGTACATCCCATGGGAGTGCTTCATTTTGCAGCCTTCATTTTCCTTCAAGGGTTTGTAATTTTATTTCCATAATTTAGTCATATAAACAATATCATGATTTAGGGACTTTTCCTTATTTCTATCCCATAAAAAGCAGATCTGAATTTTTCACTTCTCAGTGTACTATCTGGCTTATTAAAAACATGTGGCAGAACCAAGTGATAACAGAAAATCCCTGCTCTCCAGTGCTCCTTTTAGAAAGAGCTTTTATGAATCTCCTTGGGACAGAGCTTCTTCAACAATACAGCCCTCCTCCTTAGTGCTATTCTTCTCTATTACTGTATCTAGAACTATTTCCCCAAAGCATCCACGCCTGCACCGAGACTTCTAAAGCATTTTATTTAACAGATGATATACTTGTACAGTTTTGGGTTGGGCTTTTTTTTGTTTGTTTGTTTGATGGTTTGTTTTCTTTTTAATAGAATGCAGCTCTGGATTAATTAATTAAGCCCATGAACCCCCAGTTTTCAAATGCTGGAAGCACCCAATGATTTGTATTAACTTCCATGAGAGTCCCGAATACTGATGATATTTGAACTTATGCAATTTCCAAGGTGAAGACCCAGAGGCCCAACTTCCATGAGAGGAGAAAGAAGGAAGAAAAAAAAGAAAAGGAAAAAAAAAGGACAACCCCCCCCCCCCAAACGTACTTAAACCAAAAGAGAGGAGAAAGGGGAGTTCAGTACTTCAATTTCTATAGCACCAGCTTAAAATAACATTTACATAGTCGCAGCACAACATACTGTCACCAACTCAATTATGTTTTCAAAAGCCACTGAGCAACAATTGTTGCTGTCAACCTGTCAAGTAAAATTTAATTAAAAGAAAACACGAAGCATTAGCACAGAAATAGAGGCATTTAAGAAATAAACATGAATACAAGAGATTAAGTTGCAGGAGATGAAGGATATTTTTAACAATATGAAAATCATATCCTGGATACTGGAAAACAAGTGCTTTGTGAACATCTAATTCCAGTGAACGTAACAGAGCATTTATTTTTATTAATGTAAATATTTACTAGAGCGTATCACAGGTATGTAACTTGTCTTTTACAGACTGAAGTCAATCAAATAATTATTTATGAATACTTAATGAATGTACTTTTTATTTCTTATTAACACAGTAACTTTCAATTAAATTATCTATGATTAAAATGGTGGAAAGCAACAAAATGAAGACATTTTAGATCAGCATTGCCTTAGGTCATTAATTCACATTATCACAACAAGTCTTGACTCTACAAAGGCTGAAGCCAATTAAGTTTGATATATTATAAATACTGGATTTGCACCACAGTGCAAATCCAAATGCTGGCAACCAAAATCACATCATCGTCACTGGAGGTGCAGGTGGAACACGGGAAAAAACTATACCTAGTCTCACACAAGAGACCAAGTAATTTAACACTATATTCCTGATACCACATCAGTATTAAAGTAGAAGAATAAACTTGAAAGAACGTGCAATTTAAGAAATAGAGGCTTTACTTTACAGTCAGAGGGATTTAGTCTTTCAATAATTATTCCTGCTATGCATTATTACATGGCATTAATCATCTCATCAACACAAGTTTAATGTTTTAAGTTCCATATAAGATTACATATCGGGGGGGGGAACAAACAACAAACCACACTTGATTTTGCAAAAGCAAAGAAATGGGCAAGCAGAAATACAGTATAGAACTAGGAAAGAAAAAAAATATTACAGGATAAAAGCATAAAAAACTATTAAAGTAAGTATCTGGAAATTCAAGGAACCATGGCAGATGGTAATGAAGGAGATACAGTCACTGCTTATTAACTGAAAACATAAAGGTATCCTACCATGAGCACTAGCTGCTAGCTACAGAAAACCTCTGAGCAACAGCAGCTGTATGGACTGCTTTGTCATAGAGTAACTGTACGACCCCGGGCACGTCAGCAGAGCAAAGCAGGTACCAGAGATGGCAGAACACTGACAATTTAGATTGTAAGACCACACGATGAGAAAGGCATGATTAAAACATTGGCATTTGGTGAGGGAAGAACACAGAGTAGCTTAACTGGATTTTCAAAAAAACCTAAATTCTTGTAAATGTATGAGAATACATTACTTGTAGGAAATACCACTACTGCAAGCCCCAATTTCTGTCCCAGACAAGCAAGTTAATAGCCAAACGAAAACCAATATAGACAAGTAAACTGAACCAACAGATTTCTGCCAGCATTTCTTCAATCTAAAGGCTCCATTGAGCTTGCTCCTCAAAGGACAAGTCATCATCTTTGGTATGAAGCAGATAAACCTCTTAAAGCATGTACAACTTAGTATTACCACCTGCTTGGGTGAGTGGAAACTGCTGGATCGTGTTTTCTAGTTCATATAGAGGTACGTACACCAAGTGTGGTCACAGATAAATTTCCAACTACATGCATTTTGGATGCATATCAAAAAGAAAGTCTATAGAGAATTCAGGTACCCTGCATTAAACATACTGCATTTTGAAGTGCGCCCAGTCCACCTTCTTTTTCTTTGTGGTAGCTTAGTTCAGTGCTTGCTATTATATCAACATGAATTCTTAACACCAGACTCACACTGAATAGATAAGGAGCAATGGCAGCAGCTTTGTGTTCCAGCCCTTTCTGAACACAGAACACATTTTCTCAGTCAGCTAGACACACAGCTACATAGGAGATATTACTGGATGCCTAGATTTCCCTTGTCCTACTAAGAAATCCCCTAAATGTGGATGAGATAGCAGCCATACTGACTATGTTCTTAAAAAGCAATAAAGTTTAATGAGATAGTGATTAGAAATTAGGATTATGAATTATATAAAATATATATTTTTAAACAAACATGTATTAAAGAATCCAAAAGACCTGGCTATTCAGCGGATACTCTGGTTTTAATTTCCTTCTGAAAATTTTAGAGAGTTATATTATTTGGGACTATCTTTATTATACTACATTATTTTTAAGAGCAACTGATTGAACATCCTCTGCTAATCTGTTCTACCCTGTCAAATTTCATTCCTCTAAGCTCAGTTCCAAAGAATACATTTAATATATCCAAATAAAGGAAATTTGCAAATCACTACACACCATGTGCATTGACCTTTGCTCTTCTTTTGAATTTGCAGTATGGTTCATTTTAGTCAAGCTGTTGAAACATTTGTGCTATAATGCATCAAATTAAGGCAACCAGCTGTGATGTTTAATTTAAGATAAAAGTCTATGATCTATAACTACAAACTACTTTAGGGAATAACTGGTATTTCATGTTACTACACTAAATACAGTTACAAAATGGTTACAAACTTCACCACATTTTACTCAGAGCACAATGTCATTTAAGCTTTGGGTCTATAAAGAGCACAAGTGTTCAGTCAGACCTGCGTATTACGGAGAGTAAACGAACAACTAGTTCTACCCTTTGCCAAATACATGAGGTCAAAGCCTCCTGGTCTAATGTGGTGTTAGATTTCTCTTATATTTTATCCTTCATGTAATGGAGTTTCTCCAGTTGTAAGAAAGTGAGAATTAGGGAAAGTCATTACTTGGTCATTTTTAGCAGATATGTTCTGCAAACAGATACAGTAGAGTTGATTCAGTAACAATACTCTTTGGAATGTCTTGAGAGATTACACCACTCTGCTTCTCTGTCATATTTCAATCTTGCATGATTGTAGTTGGCAATTTTATCATTGGGTCATAGAATGGAGAAAGCCCTGCTGCTTGAAAGCTGATTCCTAGTCCATCATCCTTGTGATACAAACTATTAAGATCTAGCAAAGGCTGAAAGCAAGCACAGAATCTGCTGCTCTCAGCTACATGCTGTTGATACCACTGGAATCGGAAGAGTCTGCTGCATTAACATTTGAAGGTCGGCGATTACCTGTTACAACATAAATGTCTGGCTTCCACAAGAGTATTTCAAAATCTTTCCTCCAGACTCAGGAAAAAAAAAAACCAAACCAAAACAACAAAAAACTCAAAAATGAACAAAGTCAACCTCAGCCTAAATGGTTTTTAATATTCTAAACTATGGTTTAAAGGATTACTTTAAAGTGAAAATCTGGCACTGAATACTTGTCTTGATCTTTAATAACACAATTCTGAACTGACAATCATTACACCACTCAGAAAGTTTATGCAAACCATATGCCAGCTGTACGATTTCAAACAAGCACTATAATTTCACAGTGAGAACTAGAAACTGTGAAAAAGCAAAGTACTTTGTGGATACAAGATGTTGGAAAGCATAGCTGTATTACCTACAACATTGTCAAATGATTACAGTCTTTCATTCAAGCAGACACTAGTTACAACCCAGAGGAACAAAAAAAAAAAAACCCAAAACACCCAACAAACTGCAAAACAAAGATGCATGATAATTAAACACAAAATACTCGACAGTCAATTCCTCCTTTGGCTGCCAAATACTGAAATCAGGATTTTGTGTTACTCTGGCAACAGTGTATTCGATCAAGTGCCTGTAAAAGTAGGCTTTAAATGTTGTTACAAGAATACACTACATTAAGCACTTAAAAAAAATAGGCAAACCCACAACCGAAAAAAACCAAAACCCAAACCAGAAAATGAATCTGTAATTTACCGTTTTCAAGGTAAGAGAATTTGAGTTGAAGTATTTTGTTTTAAAATGCAATCTATTATGCTTAACAAACACCTAGAAAATGTTAATCATGAGCCACTTCATTCTGCTTCTAACGGTTAATGAAGAGCAATTCAACCTTAGTAGCACTTTCCTTAGTGGTCAGGTAAATACCAGCAAAAAGTATCGACAGAACAATGCTGGTTTCTTTCCCGAAGAATCGGTTGTGTCAGAGACTTCCTGGAGACACTGTCAACTTTAAAGTTCAGCAAAAACCTTGCCCATGAACAATTTCAGACTGGTGTTGCTTCTAAAATTTTCTCTCGTGGAAAAGAAAAAGCCACACGAGAAAGTTTTATGGGAAAATTTCACATTATGCAACTTTAATATTTTGCTAAAGTATTCCCTATGTAAGGATAGCAATGCTCTATAGCAGCTTTGCTGACTACGGTTTTCCTACACACTGTTCTCCAATACATAAATTCAGTGTTTTCCGCTCTTCTAGACAGACAATGGTCCTTCGAATTTTTAAGACTTCCTTTGAAGTTCATTTTTACTAAGAATATATATGTAACTTTCTTAATAGTGGTCATTTTTGAAACACCAATTAGGAAAAAAAATCCTTTTATTTCATAAAGATAACTACTAAGTATCAACAGCTGAAATGTGAGACATTTTGGGGGGAGAAAGCAGCAGGGGAAAGGAGGTGGCAATACTTACATTTTTCCACTAATCAGAACATAGCAGTTTTACATGAAACAGCAGGGACAGTTCGTGAAAATGCAAGTTCTGGTAACACTGAAAATTATCCAGCCAACAATTTTAGAATAAACCCATATGAATAATAATTCATTTTCTCACCATGGACTATACTACAGTCAAGACAGAAAGGACTTCTATCATAATCCAGACAATCTCTTTCTAAAACATGTTAGTGCTCCATTCAACAAAATCTTACATTTTATACATATAATTTTTCCCAGAAAATGTCAAGATTAGCACTTCCTAATAACTCTCATGCGAAACCAGCCAAGAGACTTTTCAAACAGATGCACATGTGGATTTGCAGCTTGAGAGCTGCATCCCACAGAATAAATTCCTGTCAGGAAAATCCCTTTCTATCCTAAAAGTTTCAGGACACTACCAAGTGCCAAAGTCCTGAAGCAGTTTGTACACTGAGTAACAAGTCCCACGGAATGATGTAAATACTGCACCTTCTGCCTTTCAACATAAAGCTTCACTTGCCATTGGCTTTTATATCTGTACAAGAAGTTAATAAAGAGCCTTTGAACAGTGGTAAATGGATCCTAATTAGGATTTGTATTACATAAAATTAAGTTAAATGATTTTGTAGAGAAAAAATTACATAAGTGCAAGAAAGTTTCAATGCAATAATAGCCTCTCTATTAGAAAACACGTCTCAAAGGGTTTAGCAGAACACTAATTTAGACTTAAACTGACTGAATTAGATGAGTAGATCTCCACAATGCATTAAGACTAAGGTTACGTTCTAATGCCCTTGCTTTTCTTTAACACATAATCACGGCCCTACAACTTATAGGGTTTGGTCAAAGCACATCTTCAGTACCTCTCCAGGTATGGGTACATCCTGGTAACACTGCCTCAGAATGGAACAGCCCATTCAAAGCTTTCAATCAAGCCGATTCCCACTCTAATGAAGAAAAAGAAACAGATTTGTAACTTCAGAGCGAACATTCTGTATTTTACACATCAAATTAAACATTGGAGAGTAAGGATAGTCAGCTCCGTTTGTAACAGATGGCTTAATAGAAAATCTCACTTAATGGGAAGGCAATTTTCTATCCCACTAACTCATTTTTGCAGTAATTCAGGACCACTGTACATATTTAATATCACTTGCCATTAACAGTTTCCCATTTAAAGTCAATTGAAAAATCACAGATTTCCTGCTCGTGACAGCACTCAACATCAGGTACCACACATCACACAGACATCTTTTTCAACAAAATATACGGAGTCCATTTACAGCTCCATTCGTGTTGTTTCAGTGAAGGACTCCTCAAAAGAATGGCTTCAAAGAACAGGACTGAGAAAGCACCGTGTTGTGACAATGCCTCTATACCCTTACTAATAGCCTGAGAACAAACAGACAATTAGTCAGTTTGGGTAGCATAAAAAAAAAAAAAATGATAATCCTCCAACAATCTGGAATTAACTTCAGATTAAAAGGGAGAACTTTCAATTTCCCTCAACCTTTTATAAGATAGAACCCCTAACCACACAAGTATTCTGAGAACTGCAAAATCTTGGAAAATGTGAAAGATCTTATCCAAAGGACAAATCTGAAGATTTTGTTGAATTTTATAAAGGCTATTATGAATTCTCAAAATGGCACTTGAAAAGTAAGAAGATCAGAACTATGCCAGTGTTTTTAATGCACATAGAAATGAAAATGACTGTATTATGAAGCACATCCCAAAACACAGAGCCATCTTCTAATTACTGATAAGGACTAAAGAATACATAGAGAGTATGTAGGTCTTAGAAGTGATATGCACAGCACTTAGTACACGGTGTCCTGTACATTACTAACACACAAGTGGTTTCACTTTCTTTATAACTGAAGGTTTCTAACGTTTGAGAAAGCGGTCAAGGATTTAGCATAACCTTTCAGAGTGTCACCTCCCATTCCACAGCTGTGAATAATCCAGTAAGAGCCAGACTTTCAACAAAGCTCTTTTGGTGCCTAGAGATCCTGTCCAAGTTACCCAAGCAGAATAAATCTACCTCCAGAGGCCTCGCTTACCCCGGCTTCAAGTAAATATAATACCTGTGAGAGGCTCAATGACTTCCCTAACACTGCTGTGCTTTATCATGAAGAGATTATTCACTGTGGGACCTGGAGACTGAAGACAGAAGTACACCTGGATGGGTCATTTTCAAGGCAGAACTAAGCAATGTTCAGCTATTCAAGTCTTTGGTTTGTTTTTGTCATGGTTACTTATAATTTGAACACACAGATTCCAAGTTTTATTCTGTATAACAACATATTCTGCACACAGTATCAATTTCAGAAGTAAGCACCACTCGGTAAAAACAGAAATAAGATTCTGGCTTTGAACTTTTGAAAGATGTAAACAGAATAGAGATACTAAAGATCTATTTAGTCAATACATTTAGAGGAAAGCTACAATGAGTAACAACACAGAGTGAGACAGAAGATGGAGCTACCTGCAGGAAATGGAGTTGAAATGGTTGCAAAGCCCAATAAAAATCACAAAATAGCAACATAAACCTCTTTCCACAGTGTATTTGTGTTCTTTGTAGACATAATCACATGGGACAAATCTGACCTAATCAAACATAACAGAAATTTTGTCATCAACCTCTAGAAGAGAATTGTATCTGCTTGCTTGAAATTGTAGAACTGCAGAGGTTTTCAATATGATGAATCATTCAGAAATAATCAGAGGGAATTAAATGAATTCTGTGCTAGTTCATTCATTAACAGCAAAATTTCATGCTATCACTCGGCATTTATGATCCCATTCTCTCTTTAGATCTACACTGATGATATCACAATGGCATAAATGCTAAAATAATGTGACTTCTTATAAGCAGGATTTTTATAAAACTATTAAGCCCTAGAAGGGAGTGATAATGATTTTTCCACTTGCAACCTGGGCATCTTTCAGTGATTCCATCACCGAAAAGCAACAAAACACAGAACTCAAGTGAACATTTCAGTCACTTAGAGAAAGGAGGAGACTTCAAAGCACTAACATTACAGTTCATGGTGCTTTCTTCAAATACCAAAGCAGTAACATTTTTAGTGCTTACTGAAGTCACACATCATATTATAAATTGTGCAAGCAATCCATTTCAGATCACCTTGAAAAGGAAATACAGCCACGTATGACACTATATAGCCGCTCATCTAACATGGCCTTTGAATACATCCAATTCATATCATAGCTCCAAGGTAAGAGGAAAAGACTGTAGTCTTTACATCTTTTGACAGGAACCATAACATCTTCATGGTTAAGAGCAAGGAGATGTCCACTTCCACTCTATTCCACTACATACTCGAGGTCATACCTCCAAATATAAAATCACATGTAACCCATTTAGCTTAATCTCGCAGAACAAGTCACCAAAACCTGAACCCATCCAGCTGTGCATTCATACAGCCATCTGAGCGCAGACAGGGTTTCAAAATGTAAACTCCCCTACGAACTTTGGTTCACACCGGATAAACCCCAGTGCACAAACTCACCTCCTGTCAGATCAAACTGAACAAAAACACGTATTTGAGGAACGCGCTTGGTACGTTCAGCTCCTAATGAGGGTCCAATACAGAGGACCAAATTTAAGAGCAAGATCCCATGAAATTGCACAGAGTGGATACTGGACCATCAGGACAAGCTGCTGTAATTTTCAGATTCTTTCCTACATGTGGTGTAAGTACTACTTGATAGTACAGAAACAACAGACACTTAATCACCCATGACATCCGCAATGCAGACAACTTCCCTGGCTACAAATCACTGTTCTAATAAACAGTGTTTCTAATAAAGAGTGATTTGAATCCTGCCTATGTTAAAAAATCTTTGTATCTTAACATAATTTTTCTTTTGTCAGGTTTTTAAAAAATGTTAACACACGGGGAAAAAATAATACAGGTATATGGAAGGTAGTTCTGAAAGTTTCAAACAACTTCAAAAAGAAACCACAAATGCATCTCCTTGGCTTTGATTTGGATTTTAACCCAATTTCTGAGTAACAACTTTGAACCTTCAGGTTTTTATGGTCCTACTTGAAATGAAAATGAGCTCTTCCAACAGCTCAAAATAACAATGACAAAAAGAATGTTAATAAGAAATATCTACGACATAAAAGATTGCACTAAAATTTTTAGAATCTAAGTATCCTGACATCAGGGAGAGAAAAAGCTTTTCACTTTTACAAGTCACCTGCAGAAAATTATTAAACCCCTATGGGACTGCACACAAAAAGCCTGGAACTGCTGTACTTGTGCTAAATAGACTGTAGGGGCTTCTCAGATGACCATTTGGAACTCCATCTTCCAAAGCTTAAAGGATAATGCACTGCTTTAAACCCCTGTGACATGTTGCAGATGCCTCCTTATAAAGCTAGCTTTCGATCTCTCTAGGTACTCGTTACAGGTTTGGTAGGGAATGCCTCCTCTGGATGACTATGGAAAGGGTGAGGTACAAAACAGCACAAACATTCTTTCTTTCATTGTTAATCTCCCAAGCCTAAGTGGACATAAATATATCTGATCCTACTATCTCATCACCAAGAGAGTCTGCAATAGAAGTACTGTCTGATTTCTTTTCACAGAAAGAAATCTCCTATCTGATGTAGCTTTTTGGAACTTGCTCTGTCAAAGCCAATCTATTCTGACCTGGTAAAACGGTTGGGATTTAAGTACAACTGAAACATCTCTTTAAGCTGATGCTAGTGCCTAAAACCCGCTCGAAGTAATTTCCTGTCTAAGATTCATTAAAGCTTAGGTGTGTTTTAATGCATTTCTGATTCCTCTTAGTGATGAAGATATTGCAGGATTCACACCAGCTGCAATGAACAGAACAGTAAGAATCGTCTCCAACAGATGACTTTCCAAAGAGAAGAGAAATTTTCCCTAGCATTCAAGCACAAATTTTTAAAATCCTCTCTGAAGGCTATCTGCCATTCTGCTTCATTTTGAAACTGCACTCTCAGAGCTGCTATTGTGCACTTCAGCTACCAAAAATCAAGAAATTAGAAAACAGAAGAATTGCTAAACCTTCAAATTATTCCCATTTTCTTCATTTTTAACAGACACTGTTGTTATTTTGCTTCAGAAATATCAGCTTTCAATTTTCTACACAGATATGGAGGGGATGGAGGGTAGGGGGATGGAGGTCATGCTTGTGAGATAGCATGTGGCATTATCAACCTTTTCCTTCCTTCCTTCCTCTCCAGCCCGATGCTAAAAATAACCCCTTGTTCTTTTGGTTATTTGGTTAAGGAGTTCCCACCACAAATCACAAAGGAAGACGTGCAACTTAGTTAACATCAGCCTTTTCTGCACTATTCTATTTCCAATGCAGTACACAAATCCGCTTTAAATCAAAAGACACACTCTGATCTAATGAATGACAAAGTTGCCAACAATCTTTACATGTGAGGCAATCCATTAACATACCTGTCTATCAAAAACATGTTATCAAGTAAATGAAGCATTCTACTGTTCTCCTACAAGATGGATACTTACACTTTTCCCCTCTAGGCATATAATGACAGGACTTGCCATAAATCAGCACATCAAGGAGCTATGCTTATGCATGCCTGCCTAAGACCTAGCCCTTATTGACAGATCAATCATCATGAGCAGAAATTACAGCTTTCTTTCCTCTTATTTCACACTGAGGTTTTGCAGAGAAAAAGTGCAAGTCACAAAAAATCACCTTTTTTTTTTTTTTTTACATTATAAAATGGCTTAATCGTGATTATAGCAGACAAGCTCTCTCTCAAATTGGTTTTATTTAGTTGCCTATTTTTTTCAAAACTTCTTGCCTCTGCTAAACAACATATGTAGGTATTAATGCAACCAAAGACAGCTGCCAAGAATGAAGCCTACACACGAGGGCTTTTTCATGGCACAATTTAAGGTGCTTCCCAACCACATGCGAGAAACAGAAAACAGCTACTCTGGGGCTGGTACAAGGGAACGAGAAAAAAAAAAAAGACTTATTACTTCAAGTTCTACAGTGGAATAAGAGATGGTATGGCCCTAACCCTACGACACGAATGAGATGCTATCAACTTATGTTTTAAGTTCAAAGCAGACACAATAGGGAACCAAGTGCAATGTACAGGTTGATGCACAACTGACAACTGGAACTACTAAATGCTATTTTTTTTAGCAGCAGAAAACCCATGCATGAGACTGTCAGTGCAATTCCCTCACAACAATTACATATGAAAAAACAAAGCAGCCAGTATTTCACGGAAGAAAGAAAGAGTTATTTTCACTTATTTTAGCATAAGAACAGATGAGCTGTGAAAGATGTCTCCTTGTACAAGATCACTCTCAATTGCATTAATTAGTCATTACTATAAAATTCTAGTCCCATGCCTTCTGAGCTGTATAGCACTATTTATAGTACAAGTCAGGAACAACTTCACTGAGTGCCTAGTGGGAGATGAGCAGCATTACAGGGCTTTGGAATATTACTCTATGCTTTATTTACTCACATAGGTGTATACGAGTACAAGGACTCTCACCATCAGACACAAAGAGGGATGCTAATGATTATTAGAGCTCTATAAAAAAAGTGATAATTTAGACAGATGGTACAGTTATGAAGAGATGTTCAGCAAATCAAATGAGCAAATGTTCATTAACATTTTCTGTTGACACTTTCAGTGTATACTGGGTTAAGCATAGACAAAAGCCTGCAAAGCATTTCAAAAGCTACCCTGCACAAAAGCTTCTTCCTGGGTACTAGTAGCTACCTGGGCAGCAACTCTCCGGGGAGAGGTGAAAAACTTCCTTACCTTTGTAAACAAACTTCTTTATGTTGATCAACTCTATTAGCAGAGGATGTCTTCTCCGTTAATAACGCTACACCGCTTTGAAAGACTATTAGTCTACAAAGCACTCCGTGTAAATGGATGATACTGATCACAAAAAATGTAACAGCAAGACATAGCAATTAAAAAAAATCATGTTTTTTGAGCACTGCGTGCCTATCTACACACACTGAATAGAATGTTAAAAATGAAAGCGACGTCAACAACGGCCTACAAATTTTGCAAATTGTATTGGTCAAACCTGTAGAAAATTAAACTGATGGTAAGTCTCTTCTGAAAAGGAATCCCCCATAAGCCTTCAGTGTCTTATTTTAAGAAGAAGGAGTAATTAAGGAGTAATTGTATCCCGGTTTCACTGTGCAAAAGCAGCGACACATCCAGTTGGTGCACCATGGGGCAACTTAAGCCTGCTGCTCATCTGAATTATATGGCCTCATGTAGTGCTGAAATTCTGAGCTGTAATCACCTGTACAGTCTCCTCCCCTTCCTCCTCCTTAGTTTTTTTAATTATTTCATCTACTTTAGTTTTATACTCTTACATGTCCTTGACATTTTCCCACATTAATTTTCTTTAAATTATTACTCTTAAAATATATCATAATTCCTTAACAATCTATCCCACTTCAACATTGCACACCACAGTTGCTCAGGCATTCATGAAGATTCAATTAAACAGCAGTAATGCTGCAGTCTCAGCTCTACAGACAGGCACCTTCCACTAGGCCTTTGTGCCACTATCTCAAAGGCTGGTGCCTGTGAAGAGATTTATATACAAAGTGTCTTGCTGGGATATTCACATATCATGTTTACTCTCAAAATGGAGTTCACTTGAACTACTCAAATTTGCTGTTAAGAGTCCTTGCTTATGAAAAATCCAACTGATGCTCACCAGCCATTTTACACTTAAGAGACAGAAAGAAAGGGGTGAGGGGAACCAAATTCCAAAAGGAAAAACAAACAAAAAACCCACCCCGAACCTCATACCACAGGGTTTTCACAATACAGGAGAGCAGAATCAAATTATTTCACTCGTAAATCATCAAATTAGTTCACCTGTAAATCAACAAATCAAATTTAGCTCACACCCACAGTAAGTCAAAGCCCTTACTATCTATTAGATGATTACTACCTTATACAAAATGAGCTGAATCCTGCTCCTACTGGGCAGGCATCCATACCACCAAGTCATCATTTGTCATTAAAATTCACCCTTTGTACAGCCTAAGCAACCTGATGAAAGATTAAATGAGCAGGCAGGCTGGACCTCAATCTTTCATATCAGGTGATAATTCTCAGTCCATGGCTCGCTCATAGCCACACACACACACACCACCCGAGTGCTTATGTAATTCTGCAGAAAGCCAGATTTTGGTAAAGCTCTCCGCTTGGATGATACTTAATTTTTTCTGGCTTTTGCAGAGCAGTCCATGAATTTTAGGCTTAAAAATCAAGAGAAACAGACACACATTGCTAACTCTGATTTGACAAATAAAGACCAAATATTACTAAAGAAGATGTTTTAAACTTCTCCAGTAGAAAGAAGGGGTAGAGGGTAAAGAGAAAGGAGCTGATGAACCACATCAACCCAGTGGTTCACACTGGCTAAGTGAGAAAGGATCATGTGCACAAGTTCTATAGGCTGAGCAACACCCCTGTTTGCAGTGGTCTTAAAAGGTGACTATTTCAAAATTCTCAGTCCTTCCTACACCACTCTCCCCTTCAGACTTGATCACCCTGCTCTTGAAAGTATTATGATAAAAAGGCAGTTCATCTACAAAAATAAAATGAGCTCTCCTGCTGCTTTAGATCATCCTTTAATTGCACCACTTTTTAGTTTTCCAGCATATTAACCTGAACTCCTCCACAAGCACACCAACCACACTGAAGCAAGTTAACATAAAGATATCTTTTTTCCTCTTCGTCACCCTGCTACTAGTAAAGTAGCTCCACTTGTTCTTTCCGAAACTGTAATAATAGAGTATCCTATCACCCAACTAGTATTGTTTGGTGAAACTGTCATTTGTAAGCTGGAACGCAAATATCACGCTGTGAGAAAGTCTGGCTTTATAAAGTCCTGTTTTGGTAATCTGTGAATTCTGATAAATACTGCAGCCTACAGGCTCTATTACTCTTCTGGTAAATCATGAGAGCTCCCTTTGAGAAAAACAATATCATCTGTAAGTCAAATTGGGAAATGTAAGATAAATGTCTTGCATTATTGCTAGAAAACTCCAAAATATGTTAAGTACATTTCAAACATACTGAATAATTCATAAACAATAGCTCTGAAAAAGCAACCAACCAAACCCCAGAAGATGTATTCTCACTCTATATTCAGAAGAGAACTCAACAAAGAATAGTAAGAAAATGTTTATTACTTTTATTTTACTAGCCATACAGAGCAACGTAATGAAAAAATATTCAGAACTGAATGCCCCAGACAAGGCAAACAGATGTGTAATGTGAGATTAACTTAATTTACTATTAACCAGTAGCTATTTTCTTCTCCTTGTAATTTAAATGCAATATATGGTCAAAAGTCAGTAAGATCATTGTTTTTTATTTGATTTTCTGATGACCACATATTACCTTTTCATCTTCTAAATCAAGATACAAAGGAATATTAACAGCTCATCCAGTTAAACTCTCAAAGGAGCCAAAATATGAGAGGATATTATTTTTGGAAAGAATTTACCAATGAAAGCAGGCATTTACAAGCAAGTTTTCTTCTGGGATACGTGTTAGGCTTTGTACCTAGTCTTGTAACACGCTCTTTATCCACGACAGCCCACTTGGCACTTTTCACTAACCTCTCAGGCTGGGTGCATTGCAGAGGTGCTGCCATCTGCCTCCTCCCCAGCAGGGTAGTGAAGCATTTGCTCAGAGCATTGCCTACCCCACCAAACCCCCAGTTTAAATACAGGGTAATGAGCAGGTCATTTCTGAATGAGCTTTGCCGCAGAATCCGTCCCCTTCTTGTTACACTGAAATACAGGTGAAATCTCATAGAGAGTTAAAGGCATTACAGCTAAACATCAATACAAACAACCGAGCTTGAAAATAGAAGCAGCCTCCACCTCTTAATTCTCTGGAATAATTGGCATCACTTCCAGTAGCTCTAGCATCAGCATCCTTCTCACTCATTCTAGTGAAAGTAACACAGGAAGGACATCCAAGATGACAATTAGCCACTCTAATTCAAAAGATCAATAATGCTCTAATACTTTGCTCTAATTCACTTCTCACAAATACAAGAAAATTTCTTGCTTTGATATCTCCACGCCCACCGTTTCCCGGCCTCTAGACCAAGTCAGCCCGAATAGACATCGAAAGGGGCATTTTTTTGATAACAAAAAAAATGCAAGAGATAAAAGAAATACATTCCCAATTTCAGAGCTGAGACTTCACAAAGTGGTCATAGAGTAGTACCTTCTATGAAAGTTACAGCGAAACTCCACATACACGTCCCAGCTCTACAACAACATAAAATTACAGAAGAATGTGTCTCAAAGAAAGCACCTGAGGAAGTGTTTGAGCACTCTACCTTCAGGGAGAAAGTGCTTAGTCTTTGAAATGGGTTAAATGAAACCTCTTAAGTATCTTGTAGCAAAGACATTGCTAATGCTCTAGTTTGACCTCGACACAGCCATGGTATAAACAAACGCTCCACTACATGCTGCTACCTAGGAACTATGACCTACATTCCTTCACTTGAGGAGAAATTAGAATCTCTAAAAATGTGTCAGTCGAGAGTATGTAACATCCACAAAGCTGATGAAATACAACATACAAAGTCTTCCAACTCCACGCCACCAAGACACTGCCATTTCCATTTGT